>VZRZ01004849.1:0-67169 GCA_013398175.1 Climacteris rufus
GGTGGCGTAGGGCCCGCACTGCCGGCCCCGCAGCATGGCGAGCTGCCTGCCGCCCTGCGTGATCGACGGCGGCACCGGGTGAGTGCGGACAGCGGGGAGCGGCTGCCCGTGCTGGGGACCGGGGGGGTGTCTTAGCGCCGCGCCGCTCCGCCGCCTCCCGCTGCCGGCGAGCGCTCCCCGCGTGGGGCCGGGCTCCTGCCGTGTGTCCCGGTGCCCTCTCGGTTTGCCGAGGGTTTCCATCCTCTCCGGCCTTCAGCGGGCTGGTGCCCCTCGCCGTCCTCCTCCTCCCCCCGCTGCTGCGCTTCCATCCCGCTGGAGCGCGGGGGGGGCCGGCCCTGCCGTGTCCCCGCCGTGTCGTGTTTCTGCGTGCCCTTCTCGCCTCTCGGTTTTTGTTTGTGCCCTCTGGTTTTCAAGTGTTGCGTGATGAAAACGCCAGGACGTTTCAGCCAGGACGGCTGGTTCCAAACGGCGAGCCCGCAGGGAGAGCGGTCCGGAGGCAGGGGAGCTGTGCTCGCTGGGCTCTGTCCGTGCGCAGCACCTGCACCGGCAGCATCGCACCCGGCGTGGGCATCCCCGGGAACCTTCCCGGCTCTTCCCTCCGGCCAGCATGAGGTGGGAGCGGGCTGCCTGACTCCAGTGATGCTCTCGGTCATTGGGTCATCCCTTCACCTTTCTCAGATCAGTGTGAGATTTATTCCGCACTTAACCGAGCCACAAGTTTTGTGACTCAAGTCTTTGAGGACAAGAGTGAATCTGAATTGCAGAGGCTGGGCTCAGGAGGCGTTTCAGGAGCGGCTCTTTCCTACCTGTCTGTGCTAGAGAAGATCCGTGCATCATCCCCTAGACCAGTCCTGCTGTGCCTTAGGGTGGGAGGTGTCAGAAGGAGCTGTAATGAATCTGTGGTGTGCAGTTGCTAATTAATACCTTTCCTTTGGCCCAGCAGTCACAGTCAGCTCTGAGAAGGAGAGGAAGTGAAGCACCAGTCCATGAGTAACTATTCATGCAGTAGCTGTACTTGTCAGGTTCGGTGTCACTGATTGCATTAATTTAACCTTTCTTCTGCAGGGAATTTGTAACACTACTTTAATTTCTTTAATACTTGGAAAGGTAACCCTTAAAATTTCTGAACTGAATGATCTTTAAAAAAACAAACCCCAAACTGATTCAACCAAAGCAAGAAACCTCAACTCCTAGATAACAGGGAGAACTTTTCAGTATTGTGGTGTCACATAGCCTTGTCCTGAAAAAGTGTGTCACATTTAGAAATATGTCTGTATTAAACTGTTACAGAAGTTTTAAAAGTCTCTTTTCATGTTTCTGCTTATACCTTAGCTTAGCAGAAATCAGCTCTGTCCCCTCAGTGGAGAATACTGGAGTTCACAGCTGGAAACTTTGGGAGTAGAATAGAGGCCAGGTTCTACCTTGCATGTAATTCTGCTTGTTCTTTAGATACTTCTTGGTAGTTTCCCAGGTTTGTTCTATTTATTTGCTGCAGACATTGTAAGTGTCTGTTCCCCACAGAACTGTTGGTTTTACAGGATTGCTACTTGACAATTTTAGAGAGAAATGGGAGGTCTAAGAGGATCCTGTAAAAAGGGTACAATAAAAACTATAAAATCAAGAAAATGCATTAAATGCCAAGTCTGCCTTTTGCAGAGGATCCCCTTGGCTCTCAGTTTGTGGAGTAATTCCAGTGTTACACTTAACAGTAGATACTGCTGGCCAACAGTTGTACAAAATAAATAAGGATAGGAAATTCCTTATTGTGTCCTTTCAAAGAAATCATAATTGAAGTAGAATTTCTAAAATCTGTTTAGTGTTTGCATGGGTAAAGCTGATGGAGTTTGTGGGGGGGGGAGGGCATGTCTGTTGTTTTTTTTCAGGAAGGGTTTGGATAGTCCCCAAAGGACGCACATTTGTTTTCCAACGCCTCCAAGTGATCTTAATTCACAGGAGACAACATGATGGCTCTGCTGGTGGGCTTGTGCTTCACTTTGCTGTAGGGCACTCAAACATGGAAGACTTTTCAGCAAAGAGATTACTGAATGTGAAATAAGTCATCTTGCAGAATTCAGGATGAAATGACTCTGAACAAAAGCAGCCAGAAGAAGTAGCTTGACTCATTGATACGCAGTCTCTGGAATTTTCCTCTGTGTGGGCTGAAAACCTTCTTATTGTTAAAATGAATCTACTTTGGGTTACAGGCTTCAAACAATTCATTGAAATTATTCATAAAGAGCTTTCAGATGAAAAACAGAAGAGCATAGCAGAAAGGAAAAGGTGTATGCAGACATGCACTGTGGGACATTGTGTATATAAAATACACTTTTCTGCTTACATCTCTGGCACTGAATGAGGTCCTTTGTCCAGCCACTAATCCATCTTTTTTTCACGTAAGGGGTTTTAAGAAGTTTGTTTAAAGACTGGCTTTTTGTTGCTTTGTGCATAAGGAACCTGGCTTAATTTACTGTTACTTGCAAGCACAGGCCTCAATCCTGTAAAATGCCAGAATTTCTCAAAGAAAGCAAGAACAGGTGTATAGGAAATAGGTACAGACCTTCAGTGAGAAACATATTGTCATAGCAGGCCAGGATCACGTTCCTTTAGTCTATTGGCTAGATGACTTGTATTTTCTTTATCATAAACTGATTACTGTTTATTCACAAATCTTACAGAAGGAGTTAATAATTTGCTATAACCTTTTCCATTAGTACTTGCAAATGACTTGTACTGCAGTTATGATGCACTACATCTTCATTTTCTCTGCATGAGGTTCTCGTGATCAGTTTACACGTTGCTGTCACTCTTTTTGTGGAGAAGGGCATGCTATTTTTAGGTTCTTAGGACTACCAGGCCTTTCTGTGTTGCTGTTTTAAGTAGCTTTAAACTTCATAACTAGTTTTATTAATTGGCATTTGCTGTGGGACATCAGAACAGTAGTAGGGGGGTGTTTGAAACAAAGATGCCTTAAAATACTTCTCTTCAGTATGTTTGCAGATGCTGAGGAGTACTTCTGGTTTGGGTATATTTTATTGAAGCCTCTCTGTTTTAGTAAATAAAAAGTATTTTGGCACAGTCTTACAGATGAGCTTAGAGGTAAATACTTGATTTTTGGTAAAAGTGAGCTGGACTAATCTTGAAACTGGAAGCTTAAGGTATTTTTTGATGTTGTGGCTGGGCTATTAAAAATAGAACATGTTATGTTTTCTCCCTCTTACTGTATTTCTGATGCCTAGGGAGTTGCTTTAGCCAAGCACAATCTATGCTCTTCACATGTGAGACTTATGAACAGGCATTACTGTAATTGCAGTTCTGGATCTAAGGAGCTTGAGTTAATTGTCTGTTGTTTATAATCACAGGCTTCAGTCCTGTAAAGTGCTGGACTTCCTTAAAAAACCCAATGTCTCTAATGTACTCTTTATTCTTATAGTGGCTGCTGGTGCTTGTGGGTGAATTGTGCAGACATAATAGATTTTTTTTCTATTTGATATATTCTCCTTCCTTCGTTCCCATCCCTTCATCACCTTCTCCTCCATTTCAGAAATGCTTTTCCAAATCTTTGTGGAGAACTTGTGTTGCAAGTCCCTCAGACATGTTTGTAATAATGATAATAGAGTCTGCTGTGGCAGCCTGGCATCACAGGTGTTCTGGCAGCAATTGCCTGGTTATTCAGCCTCTTAGCTGTCAGAGAAAGTGTTCTCTTTACAGAGGTTGCTTGGTTGGTTGTTTACAGGATTTTCTTAAGGCATTTTGCTATTTTTAATCACATTATATCTATCTTTTCAGAGATTTTGTTTGTTTGTTTGTTTGTGTAAATGTAACACATAGGTTTAAAGATTTGGACCAAAAAGCAATAGAGAGTCAAGAAATGCTAAAATGTTAATGTCTGGGCTTTAGTCTTTTCCATACTTGTACAGAGAAAAATTGGATGTCTTGTGTTTTCAGATGGATAAAGCAACTGCCTGGGCTTGTGATTTGTTCTCATGCTTTGGGAAGAATTTTCCAAAATATATCTCTGCTCTCTAAAGTGGCTGAGGGTGCAGCATCTGCTTCCAGGTTGTCCTTTTGTATGTCTTTGCAGTCATTCCTGAATGTAAGTTTTTCCAGCTTTCCATGGGGGGACCTCAGAGGAGGACAGGGTTAGAACTACCAATCCTCATGCAAAAGCTGGTGAAACTGGCTTGTGTATGAACTCATCACCTGGGAAAAATAGTATGGAGGAGACCACACTGTTTTTAGAAACTGCTTCTTTCCATAATATGTAATTTCCACAGATTTTATAAGAAATTAGTAGTCCTCCAAATCTCCTTGCATAAAATAGCCTTAGTCCATTGGATCAGTTTGCTGCTAATTTGTAGTGCAGTCTCCAGTATCCTATATTTTGGCCAGATTCCAGTGGGTTCCTATCTCACTGGCAACAAATTGCTACTTTTAATGAAATTAAGTTGGAATGCTGATTATCTACACATTCCCCTACAGCTGTCTCTGTAATTTACAGATCACAAGATGTTGCATTAGCATAGTCTGCTAGGCTGTAACCCACGAGAAAGAAAACCGTGTTTTAGGTGCTTAAATATTCATTGGAGAAGGGACTGGAGACCAGGTAACCTCTCTAACTGTTTTAGTCCAGAGCCTTTCCAGTCAGTGAATATTTAAATATCTTGTATGAAGGGGAATAATTTCTGTAGGAGGCCCTAGAAGTGGGTCACCCAAACTGTTTAATGTACCCTTGGGTATGGCTGTGAGAGGAGGAATGTGTTTGGGTCCTGCTGAGCAGGACAGAAATCTGGGAGCAGGTCTGCCATGCCCTGAGTGAACAGGCTGCTGGATAGGGAAGAGCAGCACAACTGCAGAATCTATTTCCCTTCTCTTCCTCAGTGGTTTTGGGAGAAATTTGAGTTTCTCTTCCATTTGGTTTCGTCAAAACACCTGAAATGCAGCTGCTTGTTCCAGTCTGTCTCTTGTTTGATCCTAAATAGATTTTAACAGATTTTTAAAATTTTGTTTTTCTACTTCTTTTCTTCACAATTGAACTGAGAATTTAGTTATTCTCCTAGTTTTAGTATTAATCTTTCATGGATTAAAGGCATGCAAAATAAACCTTTCCAGATGTTACCTTCTGTGAGATGAGTTCTTTGAAGAGAATTGTTTTTCATGATACTTAGGAATAAACTTATCCTGTAGTTTTTTCATGAGGTGAATTAACCCAGGTTAAAAATGAATCTCTAAATATTGAGCTGTAGGGCTTTGGTAACTTTATAAGTTACTTTAGTAGGGGGATCTGATCCATTCTTGAGAGGGAAGGTAAAGCTCTTGCAGACTGGTAGCCCAGATTGACTTGTAGAGAGTGTTTTCTTTTTTTAATACTGTGAGTGGGTGTGATTTAGCATGTGTGTTGAGAGGGAAAGGATGGCAAACTGAACTCACCTCGTGGTCAGACTTTAGTTTAAGAAATGAGCTCTGATAAGATTGCAGGAACCTTTTAATTTATCCATGCACACAGATATATAAAAATCGTAGAAAAAGCATATATATATATATATATATATGTATGTATGTATATGTATATATACACACATATTTACCTGCATGTGTATGTAGGTATTGTCTTTGGTTTTGGTCACTGAAGCTTGAAAGGCTGTTTTCATGAGGTTTCTACTTAATTGTCAATTCTAAGTCTTGGAACTAGGTCTTTTAAATTAAAAAAAAAGGGTTCTTTGGTTTTTGTTATGTTCATTTAGTCAAGATTCATTTCAGAGAGAGAAATAAGAGGAGGTATCCTGTACTGGTCTTAAATCCCAGTGGAACTCCTGTTGCTGCTTGTTATGTTTTAACAATATTCCCTAGGTAGGCCTCATTCCAAAATGTGAAGAATCTATGCAATAATAATCATAAAAAGAATTCTTACTAGTAATGACCTTCTTTACAATCAGTCTAATTTATGTCCTGATGTTTTTCTGAGAGCCACAGAAAGTGTGCATAAACACTTTGAATTAGACTGAAAGCATATGTCTATAATGATGATGAACAGCCCAACAAACCCTTGCCCCCAAAACACAGTCCTTGTGTTTTTACCCTTGGTGGGAATGACTTTTTAACTATTAGGTGAAGTCTATTGAAGCCATAGCTTTGAAAAGATGCTGAAAATGTCATATTTAAATTCCAAGGTCATTGCTAATTCAATTTTGATTTAGTTCCTTTATCTAAGCAAACTGTGATTCTTAATGAGTATTTTTATACCAACTATTCTGTAAAGAGGAACCTACCTTTCCATCTGCTAATGAAGAAGCACACCCTCTGCTTTGGCCATGGCATAATATTGTTTGCAAATATTGAGAGTAGGATGTGGACAAAGACCTCAAGTTCACTTTAGGATCTAGACTGGGGTTGGTCTCATTTAAGAATGTCATAGCTTTAGGTTTTCATGGTAAAAATGGATGTGAATGGTGCTAATTCCCTCAAATCATATTGCTGTGCTTCTGTTGTACTTCTGTTTCAATCTAATGACAGTATTCAAGAAAAACATTAGTCTCTGCAAGCATTCAATTAATTTAGTTGGGTTTTTTCTTTTTCTTTCTTTTTTTTTTTAACTGTTTCTGATGTGGGGTTTGTTGTTGTGTTTTTTTTTCTTTTCTGTTTTTTTTGTTGGTTTGTTTTTGGGGCAAGGATTTTTGGTTTTGGTCTTCCCCCCTAAAGAGAGCAGTTTTTCATAGTCTGGAATGTAATTATTTTTAGTTGCTGAAGACCTGGAGTAGCTTGCAGCTGCTAATACCATTTAGAGATTTTTAGGTTTTATGTGAAAATTCCTTTCCTTTTTTTCCTTCCCCCTTCTTTTTTCCTCTTGGTCCTTTACTTGTTAAAATAGATACTATAAGGATATTGAAAGAGATGATCAATGCTTCATACCATCTGCTGCCCATTCCTAAAGCACTTCATCAGTGCAGCCTTGCTTTGGTGTAGTATTTGTCTTTTATCACACACAGATACTCTGCCTGTGGCAAAGTGAGTGGTTTGTGCAAGGCATGAAAGGGAATTGTATTGGGATTGTAACAAGAGTTCTCAACTGTGGTTTGTGCTTGTGACACGGTATTTTTTTTTTATCTTTCTGTATTTGAGAATATTAAACAAATAAATAAAGTCTAAGGCAGCCTCTGCTCATGGTAACTGAAGGATAAAATCTTCACAGCCCTGTTTTTACCAAAGGGTGGAATGTGACCTGCCTGTCCTTTGTCATAGCTGGTCAACAAGATGGAGAAAGTAAGAGCTGAGTTTTCAGATTTGAGCACTCAGAAGAACACTACCAGAATTTGGAAGCTGAAGTTGCCTGAAAAATAAATTAACTCCTAAAATATTTACCACTTCTGAGTTTTCCTCTCAGCAGGGTGATACTTGAAAGCATAACCCAGAAAATATAGACATCACATGAGATTGCTTTGCCTCCACTTCCAGAAGGGGAGTGAATTGAAAGTATTTTTTTCTTCATTTGTTGCATCGAAGTGCGTCTAATGACCTGGTGATTGTTTTTTTTTCCCTAGGTATACGAAGCTTGGCTATGCAGGAAATACAGAACCTCAGTTCATTATCCCATCATGTGAGTAATTTTGTGTCCCTCCAAATTCTAATAGCCACTGCTGTCACTGAGCCCTTTCAGGATTGACTGACGTGCTTCCGACTGAGCCGGCGCAGTCCCGTGTCCGTCTGGGGAGCGATATCCATCATGTTAGCATCTCTGGCTGCAGTGTGCCTAAACACAGCTCCCTGTTTGCACTTAGCCTGGGCTGTTGCTCATTAAACCAGCTCTTGGTTGCCATGACAAAGATGAAGAGAACTCCAGTCCAATTTCCTTTTTATCTCCATTATTTTTCTGCCAGGACTCTTGAGTAGACAGAATGCAATTTACCTCCTGTCTACCTGACACCATGGTTACAGCCTGGGTAATCTGGGGAAGGCTTCCAATCAAATTAAGTACTAAAGTGCAGGTGGTGTCTGCCTTATTTACATTGTCTGGGACTGTAGACAGTTTAATATTCAAAAAAGTTGTTCCTATTAGAAAATGTTCTTTTTGGGGGTGTGTTTACCAATTAAAATGTTCTAGCACATTTAACATGCTTTTGTTGAACAGATTTACTCTTTAATTTCTTTGTATGTTAAATTTGTCTAAAATGTTACACCTTTCTGCTGTTCTTGATTTTGTCATCTCAATAGTTTTTCTGAAATTATATATATATTTATAAATATGAGCACTGACTATGTTTTTACATCTATAATGGCATGAGTTATCTCCATTTATGTCAAATACCACTTTTTACTTTCTGTAAACTTTGTCAATTCAGTACTTACTATTTCATCTAGACTGCCTTGTAGCTATTCACAGCAGAAATTATAAAGATAAGGAAATAATAAAGGCAGTTGGTGGCCAAAGAAGTGGAGGGGACACACGTTCTTCACCAGGTGTAGCTGCAGTACTGCTTACAGTCTCACTGTTCTAAGTATTGTAAAATTTCAAGCCTAAACCACTGCTAACAATTTAAATGTCTCATGTTAAAGAAGTGGGATAGCAGGAGTTTCCTGTGAATTTGTTACAAATCCTGTTTTATACAACTATAAACCTGTTGGGGTGTAGATGTTTTTCCAAAAGAATTGTTTGCCTGTGAGTAATTTTTGTGGTTCTAGTAGTATTTGGTGTGTTTGTGGATGATGCCTGTCTACTCTGCATTTTCTGCTGTATGTTATTTAGATCCTAATTATGACCTATTAAAAGAAAACTATATAAATAAGGTTATGTTTTAGCAGTACTTCATTCCATGTTTATTTTTAGCTTGCCCCAGATTTGGTTTTTGCTGTCTCATCTTCTTGCCTACAGCAGCCATCATCTAATGATTTTAGTGATAGTTGCAGCCTGCTAATGGGAAGCATAAGTGTCTCCAAAGATTTCTCTGTAGCATTGCAAATTGGTTTCTCTCCTCCCTTTTTCCTCTTTCTCACCAACCAGGATAATGACTCCACACTTATTTTTGAATACACAGTTTATTTTCTTTCTCTCTTGTGCTCTTACTCTTTACTCTAGAGTTAAAGGTCAGGAAATAATGTTGCTTACTGAAATGCTGTACTTGTACATGTTTAGTGACTGCTTTAGTCTGTAACAGAATACAGCTTTAATATTTTCTGTGAATTATTATTTATGTTAATGAGGGATGGGTGACCAGAATCCTGGAGGCTGCAGTGAGAATGAACTCGGCTATATTGGCTTGTCAGTAGATCACTTACATGATTTCTGCTTCTTATATCCCAGTTTTTATTTCTGGAAAAAGAATCCTTAAGTAAATAAGTATTCATCACTTGGTATTTAACTGTTTTAACATTGTTTTTATTTGTTTTTTGGGTTTATGTCAAGGCATTGCAATCCGAGAGTCGGCCAAAGTGGGGGACCAGGCTCAGAGGAGGGTAATGAAAGGTGTTGATGATCTGGACTTTTTCATAGGAGATGAAGCCATAGATAAACCTACCTATGCTACAAAGGTGAGCATTCAGGATTCTTACAAAGTCTTTTCCAAGTCTCACATTTTTATGGTAAAATATTCCAGGACTTCTGGATAGCCATTCAAAACACATTTGCTTTTTTGTAAAGTATTTTTGTTGCTTTTTAAAAAACTGCATGATTTGGTTCATGGCTTTACCCTCTTTTAGATAATCTGTTTTACTAGAGCTGTCTTGTGTGGTTGGTGTTTTTGTAAATATCCATTGATACAGTGCAGCTGTTCAGTTTTCAAAATTCTGAGCTATTAAAATAGTCATATACACTGAATATTTAAATTTTTGCTAAAAGTGTGTCCCCTTAACATGGCATATGAACTGGGAAATGTGTTGGATACTTTTTGCTTCAGGGAATGTCCCAATTGTTTTGTGAGGGGCTGTCTTCAATGCAGCTTCTCTGTGAATCATATTTTCCATACCCTAGTAAAGGACTTCTTGTACTTACAAAGCATTACTGGCTTATGAATTATGTGAAAAAAAATTTTTTTCATATTTTATACAACCTTCTGTGTTACTTAAATGTCAGCTGTGTACTTAACATGAAGCAAAATGTAAACATCATCCCTGCCAGAATTTTCGTTGAAAAATATATAGCCTATATGGTCTGATTTCTATTTATAGTTTGGAAGGCATATGGGAGTCAAGTACAATTCTCAACTTTATAAATGATAAAATTTATTCAAAAAGAGGTTAAAACAGTTCAGCAACAGACTTAGAGCACTTAGGAATAGAGTCTGGATTCTGGCTGCTGGTCCTGCAAGGTAGAGTTGGGCTTGGAAGTACCTGGCAGCAGGAGGTAACTCTGGTGCCTCTGAATTAAAGTCAGGGTGGGAGGTTTGATAGATACCTGTGAGATGAGGTGTTAGATTGTTCCTGTTCTGGGGTTTTTTTTGTCCTTGTGTGATCCAGTGTTGATAAATGTTCTTGCTGCAGTGGCCTATCCGACATGGGATTGTTGAAGACTGGGACCTCATGGAGAGGTTCATGGAGCAGGTCATTTTTAAGTACCTTCGAGCTGAGCCTGAGGATCACTATTTTCTAATGGTGAGTTAATGAGACCTGGTAAAGAAATAGTTTTTTAAGGAGAAAACTGAATAATATTCCAACCCCAAGTTGTTGCAGGATTTTTCTCTGTATGTCTTATTTCTTCAGCAACGAGAGGGTTTAGGGTGGGAGGAGAGAAGTAAAGCTGCATTATAACTATATTCTGTTAATTCTGTGATGCAGGCTACTGCAGGTCAGCTACTGCTTTGGAAAAGCTTCAGACTCTTTGTTTGAATTCTGTTTGAAAATTTCTGTTTTGAGAATTTTGAAAGTTTGATTACCATACCAAGTTAATCAATGCAGGATCCTCTTGAGGTTCTTTTTCAAAACTCTTTGTTTTTGCAGACAGAGCCTCCACTGAACACCCCAGAAAACAGAGAGTATCTTGCAGAAATCATGTTTGAATCATTTAACATCCCAGGACTTTACATTGCTGTCCAGGTGAACCAAGTGCACGTGTGCTTCTAAAGTACAGTATAACTGCAGTATGAATAGTTTTCTGTAGGCACATGTCTCAAATGTTTGAAACAGTATTTTTTGAGAGTGAGAGGCACACTCTGCCTGCTTCTAAATATAAACTGTGTGTGCTGCAGGCAGTGCTGGCCTTAGCTGCCTCCTGGACGTCACGGCAGGTCGGGGAGCGCACTCTCACTGGAATTGTCATCGACAGTGGGGATGGAGTGACCCACGTCATCCCTGTGGTATGTAGCAGCATGGGGCAAGGACAGCCTTTGGTTACTGTAGATTTAAATAAGAAGTGTCAAATCAAACCTTATTTGAAAATTTTTAGTGTGCCTTGGGATTTTTTTTCCCTTGGAAAAGGTGTGTATTTCATGAGTTGAACTTAATTGTGTAATTCATTTAGCTTGCAGATTACAGGAAGGAACCATCAAGCCATCTTTTAAAGGCTATTTCTGTGTAAAACCTTGTCTGTGTTATTGTGACACCTCAATTCTGTTAAATATCAGTGATTATCATGGGTTGTTTATGTCTTCTGCATGTCAGCAGTGTCTGACAAGAAATGTCCTAACTTTTTCGACATCCTGCATTTGGACTGTTTAATATAGCTGGTCATGTGTCCTTTTTGTATGATTTTATTGTATTTTATTGTTTCTACTCTGCTTGTCTGGAAACAACTATGAACTTGTATAAATACCTGTTCCTATACATGGTTGATCTCATCAGCTTAATTATGTGAGGATGTTAAAATACAGAGCTATCTGTGCATGCTGACATTTGTTCTGTTGCTGTCATTTTGTGTGTTTTTGAAGCATATAACGTCCTTGAATGATCAGTTATTTTAGAAATGAAAATTTGGTTCCCTTTAACTTCATCTTGCATTTTGGTATTAACCTGGTATTCTCAATGTTTTTGTCCTATGGGCAGTGCTGTGAACAAACAGCACTTACTGTGTGAAACTGAAAAGTGTAAAAAAAAGTAAGGGAAAAAATGATGTGGCTCAGCAATACCAGTGTTTTCAGTAAATGCATCTTAAAAAAAATACAGCAAGTAGATTTCCTATTTTTGTTGTGCTTATTGTTACATACTATTTAATTTGATTTTTCTTGTCTGCAGAATGTAATAAATTTTATACTTTTTAAAAATAAATTTTTCACTCTTAAATAGGACACAAGTTGTCTAATTTGCTTTTCAGATGGTGCACTGAAGGAACCACCTGATTTTACTCTGATGTGCACTTATGTATCTATTAGATAATCAATAGCTCTTTCTATGTAGTAATCAAGGTAATTTAAATAAAAATTATACTTTGCAGTGGGGTGCAAATTTTTAGAGTAATTTTACAGTTTCAAGATTTTACTTTTAATTAAGAATCAGAGTATTATAAAAATGAATGTTAATTATTGATACACTAATTTTTCCCCTTAAATATTTTTTCTCTCCTCCTACATAGGCAGAAGGCTATGTAATTGGAAGTTGCATCAAACATATTCCTATTGCAGGTAGAGATATTACTTACTTTATTCAACAGCTTCTAAGGGAAAGGGAGGTAGGAATTCCTCCTGAACAATCTCTGGAGACAGCAAAAGCCATAAAGGTACACCCTCCTTTATCTTTTAATAAATATGTAATAAATCTCCACGAGCTAATTTTTGGCCCTAGCAAGTTGCCAGTGGCTCTCTTAAAAATGCAAATGTAGGCAGTGTATTGTAATTACACCAGCTTCTGGTGGTTTATCCAGTCAAGTGTGGGGGAAGGAGAAAGAGGAGGAAAATATTCATGCTAGACTGTTTGGAGTGAGTACGTTCTGCAGATGAAATCAGCATTTAAACTGTAACGTTGTTTAAAATTTGCTTTGTTAATTGAATTTAAAAAAATGCAGAGTGATTGTGTGGGTCTGATCTTGCAGTGAAAACTTGCCCTTGGACTTCTTTATTGTCACAGACCTACTGTTGGTGATGTTTTCATTTTGAGAGAGGCAAATGTAGCTGAGTCAGCGTGTGCAGCCCTCTGGAGGCAAATGGGCCTCGAGCCTTGGCTTGTGGGGCTGAGTCCTCAGTAATGATTTGGGTGAGAACGCCTTGGACAGCCCCAACAACGCTCACAAGCTTTTGTTTTCTGATTGTGCTGCGCTTTAATTCACCAAGACACTCATTAATTTGGCTGTTTCTCATGCCTGGCGTTTCTGAACAGGAGAAATACTGTTACATTTGCCCTGACATAGTGAAAGAATTTGCCAAGTACGACGGGGACTCCCGCAAGTGGATCAAACAATACACCGGCATCAACGCCATCAACAAAAGCAAGTTCGTTATCGATGTCGGCTACGAGAGGTTCCTCGGCCCCGAAATTTTCTTTCATCCCGAGGTAAGAGCAGGAGCTGCAGTCAGGCTGAGCCATTCGCGGTGCCCAGGCGCCATCCCGTGGCAGTGGGGCACCACTGAGCCTCCTGAACACAAGGTGCGCTCACAGGTAACTTCAGCACGGCACAGGCATTTCTCTGATGTCCCACATAACATTGAAAACACCTCCTTCTGTTCCTTTAAAGGCGGTCTAAACTTTAAAGGAAATTGTCTGACTTTACAGTTTTTATATAGTATTTTTCTCTTTCTTTCAGCATCAGTTTAGACAAGTCTGCTTTTATGCTGTGTATTTGATTATGTTGCCAATTTGGGCACTACTCAGCATTGCATTGATTATACTCTAAATATTGGATGCAGACTTTGAATACTGAGTTAATTTATAAGGCATGGATGGTAAATTTGTCCTTGAAGGAAGTGCATTGCAATCTCTTGTTGGTGTGGTCATAAGTAATATGTACAATTCTGGGAAAGATTACTTGTACCTCATCTGTCTGATTTTTGGTAGTTTGGTTTGACTGAGTTTCAGAATATTGTGGAGAGGAAAGAGTCAAGTTTTAATACATGTCCTCTCCATTTCTGCACACTAAGTTAAATTTATGCAGGCACCCATAGTCTGTAATGAAAAAATTTTATTAAAATCCACATTAACACTGGTGAAGTTGCCCTTTTTCTACCTTCCTCCTTGGAAGGGTATTAAAAAGCTTCTTTCTCTCACCTTTTGTCTAAATTCCAGCTTTAATTTTCTATGGTCAGTTTGTAGGCATCTGATCTTCTGCCAGTATGAAATCTCTGGGCTAAATAGTTTTTCTTCCCTGCTGTTTGCCCACATGATCTAACAGAGAGCCATTGAATCCCATGTCAGAGACCATTTAAGAGCTCCTGTTTCCATAGTCTCTACAAGGACTGTTGGGATCAGGATACAGGACTAATTTCCTTTCTTTTTTTTTCATTTATTGGTAGTTTCTTGACTCTGCATTAAAAAAAACCCCAAACCTGAACTGATTTTCTAGACAAGAAAAACATACTAGATGATGTGTCCTGCATCCAAAGAGAATTTCTTGTTGGACTTATAAATAACTCCTCACTTGAAAGGGTATCAAGTTAGTTAGGTAAAAGCTGCCTTTGGTAAAGCTGTCTTGTAACCTTTTCCTATTTTCAGCCTACAGAATTTGTTCTGAAGTCTTTAATACTCTTGAAGTTAGGCCTTGGGGTTTGTGATTATCCAGATTATTTGTCCACTTTTTAAATTGGGTATTTTACTTGCTGCTCTAACCAAATGATATTGGTTAGCAGAATGCAATTTCACATGTCAGTTCCCTTGTCCTTGTTCTGGGGTGATGCTTTGGATGCCATAGTTCTACTTAGTCCTTTTTCCCTGCTGTTCTGTCAATATCTTTAAGGAGAGCTCAGGAGTTTACAGGCTGTAGGTGATTCAGATAAAAACTCTCCATGTGCAGCACCATGGCTGCTTTCTTCTCTTTTGACCTATGTGACTTCATGTTGTAGCTTCTTGCATGATTAATTCTTATTGTGGAAATCAGCTTGAATTCTTGGGGATTTCCCCCATCATTCTTACAGCTCCTGAGCAAGAACCCAACTTCCTTTGCTCATTTTTCTCAGTTCAGTGTACACTTTTTATGTTTGACTGTTGTTATTTATTCATCCAGGTAGATACCTCATCTTGGGTATGTAAATCCCACATAGTTTCTACACCTTTGGAAAAGCTTTTCAATTATAGTATCTCTACAATAATGTATTTTTATGTATTGGTAATTAATTTAATTTCACAGAATTTAACCTCTGAAAGGACAAAGCCTAGGCTATTGGTAGTTCTTTTTTGTAAAGCTCCTGTGAAGTTTTAGGTTGAAAATTGCCACTAGACTGTTCTCTAGTATTAGCAACTCTTGACTCTCTAGTATTTATAAATACAGAAATATACATTAGCACTATATTGATGTTTGCATTGATGGGGACTTTCACTCAAAACCTTAGACTGTGTATGGCTTTTTGAATATGAGATACTTCTTATGTTTGGGGAAAAAATCTGACTCTTTGGTGGGAATCCAAAGGAAGTATTTTGATGGTATTAAAATTTTTTTACAGGGAAGCATTCCGATTTGCACACTATTTTTATCTCACTTGAAAGACAGGACCATAGTGCACAGTTAATATTGCAGGAGAACTCAAACTCGGGTTGCAGGCAATAAAAGGTCCATAGTGCATAAATTGTAAGCAGCAAATTTATGACCAAGGAAGAGAATCTGAGTTTCTCAGAAACAGGAATTCTCATTTCCCTTGTACAGAAGCATGTTTGTTTTAATGTAGAACAAGTGGTGAGCAAGACTTTGGTTCTCACCTATCCTCTATTATAAAATCTCTCCACAGTCTCATTTCTGCTTTTTATTTCTCTGTTCTTTGGATGACAAATGTAATGCTTGTTCTGTTTCATTTTAGTTTGCTAATCCTGATTTCATGGAGTCCATTTCAGATGTAGTTGATGAAGTTATTCAGAACTGTCCCATTGATGTCCGGCGTCCATTATATAAGGTATGGCCTTTGTTGTAGGAGAAATGTAACTTATTTAAACACTAAATAGCAGCATCATGATCAGAAGCATATACATGGCTACCACTTCCCTCTCCACGATGAGAAATGTGAACTTTTACTAGAAATAAAGTTCAAGTTTAAAAAAAGTGCCACTTCTGAATGCCAGTGGATATTTGCTGCTTTTTATTTTTGAAAGAAAAGTGTCAGTAAAGGCTTGGTATGTAGGTAAGTGTTGTCCCTGAGGAACTGGGATTTGTAGCTGACTTCTATAATTTTTGTGCATGAAGGTCTTTGGCTTTTGCCCATTTTAAGGGTTCCATCATGGTCTTTCCCCTCTCACTCCATCTCCTGCTTCAAATACAATTTTTTTTCATAGTCTTGTCTTGTACCTGCCCACTGTCTGCAGTGTTAGCCAGTATTGAACCACTTATAAAGTACATGAAAATTTAAAATATTTTATGAAACAACAATTAGGTCAAATCTGCCCAGGGTGTGGTCCAGAGAGTACTTGCAGTTTCTGGTTGTTTAAAAAATGAGAAGTAAGGTGCTGACATGTATAGCCCATGGCAAGCTCTGTCTGTATTGGCAGCACATCCCACCTACTGTGCTTCCTGGTTTTCTGCTTGTGCAGGAGCAGTACCATTTTGGAAATAACAGCATAAAGCAACAGCATGCAGAGGTTTGCTCACTCATGTAAAAGGTGGTGGTTTTCCTCATCTGTTAGAAAGAGCATTAACTTCTAACTACATCATACCTCAGGGTAATTTGTAACTATTCAAATTTTGCAGTCTGTTTTACTTGCCTGGTAAACACCCTCTGTAATCTAGAATGAAATGTAGCACTCCAGAGCACATCTGAGGGACAGGATAAAAGGGGAGGTTAACCTATTTGACAGGCTCATGTGTGAGTTCTGCAGTAGATGTCTTCAATGGCTTCAAGCTTAGGTATGTTGCAGAAGGGTTTAGGCACCCCTTAGTGTGTGGATGTGCTTAGAGTCTGCTTTTTACCTGAAAGACCAAATCTGCCCTAGAGCAACAGCTTCTTTGCTGGGTAGGGTTTAGTATTGACTCCAGAAAGTGGTATTTCAAATTTGGTTTTAAGTTACTCTTGCCTCATCATAATCAGCAGATAAATAACTTTCCCTTGGCTTTCCACTGATTGAGACTGTTTTCCCTTTTTCTGTTTTTCATTATACTTGCATAATTAAAATAATGTTTCACTATTGCCTGTTGAATGTAATGACAGATGTCAGTAGTTATTAATGGTAGTTGTTGCTATATTCTCTAAGCTAGGTCACTTCAAAGGGATGAGCATCTCTGTTCTCATGGTTTAAAACAGTGTATGGATGCAGAAATATTCCACTCATACTTTCTAGGGTTTATCAGATTCACTTGCCCACAGTGCTGAGTGGTGGCCAGCCAATGCCTTGTGCTTTGGAGCTGGGTTTCCATCAAATGTATTTGAACTCTTCCTCAATGTTCTGCAGAAAATACCTAAGAGTACCCTTCTTGCAGATTTTATGTGGTGTGGATCATTTTTTCACATCTCTTCATGTCCTGTGGTATTTCTCTTTCTGACTTTTATTGCCAGTATCCCTGTTTCCCAATCTGATTGACATCTGTCTTACAAGGCCAGTAATCTTCCTATCATGGTGATCTTTGGGCCAGCAGAACCTTCATGAGACTTGACTTTTTTAGCCAGATATGTCACAACCCACCCCTAAGGGGAAGGAAGCACCTAGGATTTGTGAATGCTCAGTGGTCAAAAGGAATGACAGAAAGTTTTGTTAGTAAATTACATAATTGGCATGGAAGTGGATGTGTTAGTCCCTGACCTACTGTGTAGGCACACAGCAGTGGGGTTTGGATAAAGGGGTAGGGTGAAAGGGAAAAGGGAAATTCAGGAAAGAAAAAAACAGAATAAAGAAAAATGAAAAGGAAGTCAGCAGTCCTGGTTTCAGCATCAATCCTGAGGATAAGTGTCACTCCAGCCACATCAGTCTGGCCAAAGAGATGTCCAGGGTCTTGGAGGCATCCCTGGGCTTGGGGTGAGGGTACCTTTTTGTGGACAGGCTTCTCTGCCCCAAACAGGGCTCTCTTGCTTTCTATGTAAATTGGTTACTGTGTGTAGTCTGTTCTTTCAGGCCTTTCTGGAAGTTGGTTGGAGGGCTTTGGGGGTCTCTGGTGGTACTAAACCCACCCTATTGTCCATGTCCACTTCCTGCCACTCATTCCTTGTACAGTGTTGTGGTTCTTTCTTATGGAAAAGTGCTGCCCTGTCTCTGCCTGGGCTCCCTTCTCCAGCCAAATTTTGTTCTTTCTCACAGTGTGTTAATACCAATAGTCCCTGGTTATTACCAGCAATTCTTCTGTTGTTACCAACAGTCCTTTGTTGGCTCCATAGCCATCTGGTTATTGGTGTTTGAGACATACACATGAACCTTCTGGGAATCAAGAGCTCAAAAGGATCTCACTTTGCAGTGCTGTTTACAGGGTTATTAGAGAGTGGCCTTTAGTCATAGTAGTTTTCCATCCTGGCTGCAACTTGAGTTGTAAATTTCTTTGAAGGTTCAGTAACAAAAATATTATTCCACTTGGGTTGGTATTCAGGCAAGAGAAATAAGCTTCCAAGGCTGTTTGTTAGAAACCAGGTGCACACCAAACACCTGTTAGTTCCTGGGAACAGCCAGTGCTTCTGTGAAGCTCAAAAAGGGCCAAGTCCAAGAGCATTAGGAGCTAATGAGCCTAATGAGCATTCCTCAGATCCCAGTGGGGCCTGGGGTGAGTGGGATGCACCACCAAAAATCCATCCCACGGCTGAAATCGACTTCTCTGTGCCTCTGCAAGATCCCATAACCTGCAGCTGCTCCATACCAAGCACAAACATTATTTCACACATGATGAAGCCTATTTTAATTGTATAATGGTTGCCAGCAATGCACTGTGTAATTCCTGTGATTGCACCATCTTAATGTGATTGCTTGGAAAAACTGATCTGTATTCTCTAACACAGACTTGAGAGTTCTGGATTGCTTGGTGTGAGTTGCTTTCTGCCAAAATAGAAGGAGATAGGTATGGATTTGAAACCAGGGAACTTGCACTGAAATTTGAAGAAATAAGGTGCTTTTTGGTGGTTTAATTTTTCTTTTTTTTTTTAGAAATCCCAAATCTTCAGAAAGCAGAATGAAATTCAAACTGAGTTCTCAAATGAATTGAGAAATGATAGAGGAGATAATTTTTGGATCTTACCACGTGGCTGAAGTAATCTAGCATCCTGGCTATGTTGGTCATTCCTATGTGTTGAATTCCATTGAAAAATGACCCATCCTACATGCAGCTAGAAATGCTGCTTTTGTGGGGGTCAGTGAGACAGTGCCTCACCCTTGGCATTCTCTGGGAAGAATGGTGTATAGTTCATCTAGTTCTGGTTTTTTTGAGACTTCTTTAATTTCTTTTTTTCTTAAAATATCATTCCACAACTTTTCCTTATACTTGTCTCGTAATTATAAAAATACATAGTGTAACTGATATCTCAGAAATGCAGAATTACAGGTGGAGCACAGTAGCATGGTGGGGATATGATCTGCACAAAAATGAGACTTTTCCCAGTTTCCAGGTCCCTGTGAGCACACTACTGAACACTACTGCACACCCAGCTTGCATCAGTGGTGAACATCTGCTCCTGTGGTACAGCCACAACAGATGCTAATGGGGAATGTTTTCAATACTATTGCTATTTAAAAGTTCCTTTTCAACCTGGAAGTGCTCTGGAACTTATCCTAACATTTGTCAGTCAGGACATGAGTTTTGACACTTGGTGTCAAAAACCAATTTCCTAGTGAATATAGTTATAGTAACTTTAAAAGGCTTTGAAAAGTTTTAAAAACTGCTTGCTATCCTAATAAACAGTGGTTTTTGTTAGTAGCAGGTTCTCCCAGTTCAAAGGATGGAAGTGTAGGGTCACTGATTGTCCCTACAATTGATTTCTTTCAGTTTTTCTCTGCTGTGTTTTTTGGCACAAATATATGAATGAAAGAATATAAGATAAATGGCATCTGAAACCAGGTAAATTCTGTCAGAAATACCTCTGGAAGATCCTAGATGACTATGTTTAAATGTTCCTGATTCAGATCATGATGGAACAAGTGGTAACATCCTTGACTTCAAACTTTTAAGCCAGCTTCTCAAGCTGGAAACACTGCATGAGGTGGGGACTGTAGTGCATTGTCAGGTGTGGTGTTGTATTGGATATGCATCACCCAGGTTTTCTGTGGAAACACAGGTGCATGGAGGGAGGATTTTGACAATATTAGCTCTATTTCTTAGAGAAGGTGACTTCTTAGCTGGGTGTGCAGCTGTTGTGGACTCAGATTAGTCTCTGTCAAAATGAAAACTTAGTGAAATAGTGAACTTCAGCTTGTTGCTGCAAGACTTGGACTGCCCTTCTTGTGTCAATGTTCACTCAGCAAGTTAAACTGCCCAGCTCACAAGAGCCCATCCTCAGAGACTGAGAGGTCCCAGGTGCAGGGTGTGATAGAAACCCCCTGACATCACTCCTGACCTGAACTGCTGGGAAATAGGAGCACTTGGTGTGAGAGCAGCTCCAGCTGCACAGCCTGGTGGGTAGATGGCACTGTTTGACTGGCTTTGCTGCTCTGTGCTCCAGCAGCACAGCAATTCCCTGCTACTGACCCAGCAATTCCCTGGTACTGACCCAGGGCACGGTGGGGAGGCTGCAGAGGCTGCCAGGCTGTGGGATCCACTGGCACCATGACAGGACATGGGAAAAGAACAGCATTCCTGCTGTGTTCCTGCTGAATACTGCTGTATTCCTGCAGTGTTCAAGTGGGAGCCCTAAGTGATTAACTGGTGTTGGTGTAGCACAGGAGAACTGAGGAGAAGCCCTGTTTATTCCTATCACAGCTGTAAATATATTTATAGGATTATTCCTGTGAGTTGGTTTAACAATATCTCAGTGCATCTGCAGGATTTTCTGGTTACTTTTGTGTCTGAGGCATACTTCTGCAGAATGGCACAACCATAAGTCATGCTGAAATCTTTTGCTGTCGCTTGAGTTGTTAAATGAACTTTAAAAATCATGATTTTAAGGAAAAAAATGGTTTATTTAGAAGTAAACATATTTAAATAATAGTGTTTCTCACAATACATTTACTTCTTTGTACTATGTTTGTTGTTTGTTATGAACAATATTTATCCTTACACTTTCCATGATATGTTGGCAAATAGTGCCCTGCTTTAAACAAATTAATAGAGACATGTAGCTTAATTGATTCACTTGCTATGAAGTCCTTGGCTTCAGCTTGTGAACCTTCCCACATTTACCTGTAATAATTTTTATTAACAGTCATATATTGCTCTCATTACATATCTCTGGTGGTCTGGTCATGTCATGTTAACTTTAATTTAGGCTGTCAGTTGGAAAGAAGAGAAAATGGGATGTGTTGTTTTTACTTGCCAAAAAACCACTGGGTGCTTTTCAGTTTGGTGCTGCAAAGTCTGATATGTCCCACTGAGAGTGTGCTCACACCATGATTCACAAACCACTTCGACACCTTGTGTTTGGTTGTGCTGAGTTCTGCAGGAGCTAATTTCACTCTCTGGAATTTTTATGTAAGCTTGATTTAGAGATTTCTGTTGCAGCAGCTGGGTGGCTTTGTTGGGTAACTTCATATCTTTGCAGTGTTGCACTGTACAGGCATAATACCAGAAATGGTACTGTGAGAAACTCAGTATCACAGAGTTAATAAGAGAAGCAAAAGTTATGGATGAGAAGGGAGAAATTTTTTCCCAGCCATCTGAGATGATCTTGTTCATCTTAGAGATCTTTTCCACCCTTAATGATCTATGATTGGTATCCACTCCCCTGGTTTCCTTCCAGAAATAGCCCAAGTTCATTTATTTACTTGTTGTGGTGAACTTTTTCAGGTGTGTGGAAGTTCTTCATCCCTCTCTTCTAAGGGAATACATCCTTTTGGAACAACTTAAATTTTCAGCCACTTAGCTTTAAAAGTGAAAATCAGCTGGAGATTTTTTCCATCAGCAGGTGTGATAATTGGTGTTAGGTGAGAAAGCTGTGGGCTGCTTGGAGCTGTAAAACCAGCTGAAGTGTGGTTGAGCAGAGTAAGATCAGAAGGAGTCTTCTTTAAAGGAATCAGTTGGAAAGAGATACTTAAAGCCTAACTTCTTTGATATCTTTTTCTGGGAGGCCAGAGGATTCCCTGGCAGGCTGAAAACCCAAACATTACTAGTAAGGTTTCTCTGCAGACATATTTAGCATTGTTATGTGTTTTTTTTTGTTAAGTAGTTACTGAATTACTCAGTTATTCTAGAGAAAATATTTGAGAGGTCAGGGTGGAGCAGGTGGTTGGTGCTCCCTTGGTTTTTTTGGGGGTGTTGTTTTTGATCTGACCATCTTTTCTCACCTTTATTGTCTCCTTTGTAAGTGGTGGGTGTAGGGTTTGAGGGGTGTGGAATGGATATGGATTCTGCTTTCACTGTAAGTGAGGAGTACCTGGCTTCTGACCTTGCAGAAATCTGACCTGCTGAGTTGAGATATCTTACCAAAGTCCATATGGCAAAAGTCTTCTACTGAAGACTTAGCATGGATTTGGTCCAGTGCTGACAAGAAATGCAGGGAGCAGGGGAGCTGTAACTGTATAATTCACCATCTTCTAGTGGCAGTTGATGTCACCTCATTAGTTACATCCAAAATTTTGCTTAGCCTGGCTGGTCCAGATATGTGATAATGAGGTGACTCATGTTTTCAACATTTGTACCTTGGTGCTGCTGTTCTCCTTGGCCAGTGTTACTGTTAAACTCGTTTCAGTGTGTAGCAGTACTTGAATAATCATAATCTAAAGAAGGTGTAAACTCTCAGCCTCTAACCCTGGCATAACTAACTGGGTGGAAAGATCCTCCCAATGACACTGCTAACTCTGTAGTTGTGTGAGTTGGTCTTGCATGTATTAGAAAAAATTATTCTTGGGTATATTCTGGAATCTATTTTTAGTGGTAGCATTGTCCACTTTGTGGAGCATGCTCGAAGTGTAATTTGCTTTGAATAGAATTATTGCTTTCACATTCTTTGCCAACTTCATTACCTCCAGGTAATATTTTCTGATGGCATCTTTTTAATTGCTATTTCATCACTCAGGTTGGTTGTTGTCTTTTTTTGCCCATTAGCAATTTCCTTGTCCCACGTGGAGTGCATGACCACTTTGATGCAGGGGAAGGAGATGTTCTTGTGTTCGGGGGGGAGTAGGGGCAGTCCTCCCTCCTACTTTAATTTTAGGACCAGCTGTGATTTCTGGCTCCTTTCCTCTTCCCTGTCCTCCTCTTCCCTTTTGGAAATGTTTCAGTAGTGTTATAGGGACATGTGCTTTTCTTTTATGCACACCTGCCTTGTTATGAATTCTTTTATACTGTAGATAATCTGAAGCTGTGAAGAAATGAGTTTTTCCTACTGTAATGGTTTTTATGTTGTGCAGGGATTTTTTTCATGAATAAACAAACAGCTTTCTTCTCACTTTACAAGGTAAAAACAAGATTTCCCTAGTTATCTGTTGCTTAAAATCCAAGCACTTATTTGTGCATCCTGCAAGTGTGAATGCCTGTTATGTATGTGTTTGACTCTTCAGATCCATGTGCAGGCTGAAAACAGTGGGTCAGTGATTTTTTCATTACATGCACAGTCTTGGTCTGCAATGTTACAAGTTGTAACTGAGAGATAATCCTTAGACCTGTGTATGATGAACTCATGATCCATTCCTTGTGGGCATGTGTTTAAGGCATATGAATGGTATTTAGTAAGTGCTTATTGGCACTTGGTGTTGCAGTTGCAGCCCTGTGCAAAGGCACATGTGCATTTTTGTCACATTGAGTTCTTTTTTATGATGATGAATTTAATTTTTGCTGCCACTGATATTATGTTCTAGGGTTGCTGTTTTGAATCCCCCACCTTTGAAATTGCTTCTGTGTTAGTCTATGATGTTGCACGGTTATCAGAATTAGGGATGGGAAGTTCTAAAATGCCTGTTCAGAATGCAAGCACCAGTCCAGCTAAGAGGCATTTTGGTTCTGCTCTGAAAACTTAAGTAATACCAGGCAAGCAAAGGAAGAGGCATTGTACCTCTCTCCAGAGGTGTGGTGCCTGTTTGAAGAATCATTTGCCTTGCTGGTTGCTATCTTTAGGAGTTTAACTCTGGGAAAAAAAAAAAATCAAGTTCTGGATAATTTTATAGCTTTTGCAACAATCTGTAATATGATGATGTTTGAGCTTTATTTGGTGGCAGGTCTAAAACTCTGGGGAAACTTCTTGGTGTAGTAACTTATTTCTGCTGCTCTGCACATGTAGGATACTAGCTCACTGTTTTAATGGAATCCTCTTTTGTAATAACCCATTCTCCATAAATGTATTTAAAGGAGAAAATTAGGGGAGCCATGAACCTCCTATGAACTGGAGGATGCTTAAGGTGTTCTGCCTACCTTGTCAGCTTCCTAATGATGTTAAGATGAAATAGTCCCCTCTGCAGTGTTGGCTGTTGGGAAACTTGCTTGAAGATGGATTTACAGAGTGTGTCTTTAATTTCTGCACAGAATGTGGTCCTCTCAGGAGGATCCACGATGTTCAGGGACTTTGGACGACGACTGCAAAGGGATTTGAAGAGAGTGGTGGACGCGAGATTGCGGCTCAGTGAGGAACTCAGTGGTGGTCGGATAAAAGTGAGTGTTTCAATTAATTAATTCATGTAATTAATTGCATTAATTACATGACAGAAATCAAGTTCAAAGTTTTCACCTGACCAGTGAAAATACACTGTTGTAAAGTCAGTAGTATGTGTCTGTGTGTTGTTAAATGCATTGGTAGCCTTGCAGTGTGTGACATGTCTTTATAGGGATCTTAAAGTTATAGTTCTGGTTTCCCTTCCAGAAGATATGTGATCTTAGCAGTAGGCAAGAGAGATTTGACTTCTCTGTCCTCCATCATAGTTATGATGTGAATGGAGGGTTGAAGGTGTCTGTGTCTGACCAAGTTAGGTTTGAAAACCCACTAAATATGAACTGTTTTCCTTAGCCCAAGCCAGTGGAAGTTCAGGTGATAACGCATCACATGCAGCGTTACGCAGTTTGGTTTGGTGGTTCCATGCTGGCTTCAACAGTAAGTTTATTAAATTGTTCTTAACTTTTACTGCATGTTGAATTCTGGATATATTTGATCTGAGTACTAAGTTTTAAACTTCTTTGTTGTGGCAGCTTAAACTCTGTCACATTCTGGAATCCTTATCCGAGTTTTGTCTCTGTAAAATTTGTACAGGGCAAATGGGAGCTTTGCTTGAGTAAGGATGTGATGAGTTAACATGATTCTGAAGTAGTTTGTATATGACAGTTGCAATATAGTCCCTTTATTCCTGAAGTCAGCACTAGAGGTCAGTTAGGACTTCAGGAAAATAGAATCCAAATCGATGATCTGCAATACAAGAGAGAAGAAAATACAGGAAAATTGGAGCAATGGCTCTCTCCAAAGTGGGATTTCTTATTGCAGTGTTTAAAACCAATCTTCTGACTGGATGAAACCTTTCTTGATTAATTGTATTCATATCCTAACATTTCTCATTTTTCATATTTCAAAAATGTAATACCATGTCATAAAGCTGCAATCTACAGAAATACTAAGACATTATTTTGTTATGTTTTCTACTTGATACATTCTTATGCTTTTGAGGGGATTTATTTTATGTTTTTATAGCCAGAGTTTTTCCAAGTATGTCACACCAAGAAGGACTATGAAGAGTATGGCCCTAGTATTTGTCGTCATAATCCCGTTTTTGGAGTCATGTCATAATGCTCATCTCATGGAAGTAAGATCTCTGATACCATGCTGGTGAAGAAACTCAAGCAGTACAGAGGAAGGCAGCAGATACTGTAAATACTGAAGCAAGATATGGTTAACTCTGAAGCATTTGGATCACCATTGTGCAGTAAAGCACAACTTTCAGCCCCAAGTCATTTCAGTACGAGCCATTTCTCTGCTGACCACTCAGAGCCTTTCCTTCTTTCTTCCTAAATGTGAGGTAATTGAAAATAGGTAAGTCTCAGTTTAGGAGGTTGTGCAAATACTACTGAAATTGAATCTAGAAGAATAAGGCAGTGTTTACTGCTTGTGGAAAGATTTAAACCTTTCCCTCTTGTGCCCTGAGTTTGCAATCAAACCCTTAGCAATGGAGCACTAAATACCACATTGCCTTTAGGGGAGTTGGAATGGATACAGGTACCTACCCAAAAGGAATAGATTGCAGATTGGGGACAGTACTTTGTAAATGTAGGTTTTCATATGATTTTGTATTTTATGATATTGGTAGGGTGAATTGATGACTAGTTCTAAGCACGAACAGCTGTCAATGTCATGGAGTGGTGTTATGCATTTCCAGGTGTGAGGCATGTTTTGGAGTTGTGCTGGGGGAAGAAATAAGCCATGTATGATAGAAACTGATCTGTTCATGTTTGGATGATACAAAGTGATTTACAGTATTGTATGAAGTTTATTATAGCTACTGTTAATTTGTTTTGAATTTTCTGAAGCTGTTTTTTAGGAGATGATGTTTTGTTTTGGTGTTGGTGAGTGGTGGATGACACACAGGCCTTGCACCAGTGAAATAAAAGCTGTTAACATCTTTATGAATGTTTGTGGTAGTCCTGATTTACTCCCCCACTTCATCTCATGAGGTTGGCTTTGCATTTATATATCAGTGTATGTGGAATTACAGCAATGCTGAATGGGAAGGGACCCTTGGGGATTTCTGGTCCAGACTCTTCTGAGTGCAGGGCTCACTTCAAACTCACCTCTGTTAGCTCAGGGCCTGTCAAGTTTCTCTGAGTGGAGGTTCCTGAATGTCTGGGCAACTTGTTACAGGGCTTAACTACCCTGTTATGGGTACATGTTCTTGTGTTATGGGCAGAGTGTTTGTTCATCTATGGTTTAAATCTGACAGAATAGGAAATCCTACTTCTCCTCTCCATGCTGATATTTATCCTCTCTCTGTCAGCAGAGGTTTTGTACCGTTTGTGTAGCCAAATAAAAATTTCATAAGACCAGTCAATTTGATTTTAGCTGGCATGGAGGGATTGAGACCACACAATTATTTGTTCAGCATTAATTAGAAATTAAGCGAAATGGGACTCCAGAACTCAAGCTTGCTTCTGAATGCTCTTGAACATAAAGGTCAGCACTCATGGGAAAAACATTGAAGCATATTTTACTCAATCCTCTCACTAAGAAAGAAATGGGTATTCTCTTACAATGTGTACTGTTTCAGCTCCAGTGTTACATCAGCTTGTCTGTGTTAAAAACTACATTTCAAGTTTGTCACTGCACTGCTGCCTGCTTAGGATTTTGGCCTGTCCAGCAGAATCCATAGCCAGGAACACAGCGTGGCTGGAGTCAAGCTTCAGAGGGAGATTCACACGTTTGGTGCACTGAGGAAGTGGTTGCTGAGGCACCAACACACTCACATGGTGCTACAGATTAGGGATTGCTGGGGATGTGGCAGAGTTACATGTGGCCTGCAAACAGCTATAGCCAGGCATTAAGGTATCTTAAGCTTACCAGGAGGTGGTGTTTTTTACAAAAACTTCTGACATAAGGCATGGGCACCCATTTTGGGGAAAAAAATACTTTCAAAAAGTGAGCAAGACTTGCCTTGATAACAAGGAAACGTGCACGTATTCCCTCTTCATGAAAAAACAATGATGGTAAGAATGTTAGGATGCTTGAATGATCTGAAGCTGAATCTCCCTGTTCATCAGCTTTTTGGAAGGCTGACCTACTTACCACACTACAGACCAT
Source organism: Climacteris rufus (assembly GCA_013398175.1). Taxonomy (NCBI): domain Eukaryota; kingdom Metazoa; phylum Chordata; class Aves; order Passeriformes; family Climacteridae; genus Climacteris; species Climacteris rufus. The sequence continues at coordinate 27,810 of VZRZ01004849.1, forward strand.
GTGAGTTTAAAACAGTTTTGGGGTTAAAAAAATCCAAGGTGAGATTTGTCAGAGGACCAATGCAAATATGAATTATTAGCCCCTTCTGTCTTTATGCTGGTGGGATAATTTGAGCTTAAGAGCAAGTCAGCTTGCTTTTTCATTTAGCATTTTATGGATTTCTTGCAAATAATGAATAGCCACAGTGATGTTGCTCCCCTCACCTTGTGTTTTGGGTGCTCAACTGAGAAGGAGCCCATGCATTGGCTTTGAATCCTCTTGGACAGAGGAAGGAGTTGAACCCAAGACTTAAACCAGAAGGGCCAGCAGGTACCTGGTCCACTCTCAGGCACTTGCACACCAGCAGCTTCTACTGGGCTTCTGAGCAGTGTGGTTTCCTAAGGAGTGCTCTCCCTAAGCATAATACATCTCTGAGCCTGGTGAGGGTAAAGGTTTGCTGCTCCAATAGCTGTTGTTGAAGGGGTTGTGATCCTATTTTGTCCCTGGGGATCCCAGGACACTTCTGTGAGATGATTTGAAGTGTTCACCTTGCAGGCAACTCCACCCCACCCTTGTTTTCATGAACACAGGGATCTGTTAGATTGGCTCACCTTGCTTGGTGAAACTCCCAGTTTATGAATAGAACAATGAACCTGGACCTAAAGTCTGGAGTTTGCTTAATGAGTCTTGTGAAGTTTGTTCCTGTGGTTTGTTTGTTTAGTTTGGTTGATTTTTTAAATTGGCTTCTAGAATGCCTTGAAAATCTGTTGAAAAGCACTTCAAGGATCTAGATCAACAGCATGGCTTCAGTGGGGGGACTGCATGGAGACAGCACAGGTAAACCAAACTGCAGCTAAAAGTTCAGTCTGATCTGCATAGCTATGATGGGGGCTTTTGGCTTTGTTGAAGGTTTATGATACTGTGTGCCCATTAGAAAAAGGGATTACCCACCCCACTCAACCAGATGATGTTGGATGATCCCCCTTAGCAGATGATGTGTTCTACCTTAGGTTAACTTTGACTTGATTTGAGTCAGTGCTCTAGAAGGGGAAGGTATTGTTTCCTGCTAACAATCTTCTGAGCCTTTTCTTTCAGCAGTATTTAAAAACACATAAGGCTTTTATGAACCTAAAGAGCATTGTGCATATGTTCAGCATGGTTCTTTCAATTAACTACAATTTAAGTTTCTACATGAGTTGGAGTACTGATCTTTCTGTAAATAATTCATTATGATCACTGGGTTCTCTCTCATCTGGAAAAATTGCTGTTGTGTCAAACTAGTATTGGAGATGGAACAAGTGAAAACCTTATTAAAACCCACCAGGGATACTGAGCAGAGATATGCAGCCTCCAGCTTAATTGGAAAGTGTGTTGCATAATACTGAGAAGTGCTGTGTGGTGCCTTCAAATAGTTAACAGAGAATGAAAGCTCAGGTAAAACTGTGGAACAGCCAATTCCCTCACTTCCATACACTGGTCTTTAGCAAGAGCATTTTTGCAATAGGTAAAGAAAAACACAAAGTAGTGAAGGGGAGGGTCTGTATATCTTTTTAACTGTTTAGCTTTCTGTTCTGAAAGCTAAATATGTGATAAAGAATCAAAAGGGTATGCATTCATGTCTTGCTTTTTTGGTTACTTTTGTTCTTGCTATTTCACATCTGATGATTCCTCTGTCCATATCTAGGGCCTGATGCAAAGTCAGTGGAAAAGATTTCTCCTTGGCATTATTGATCCTGTAGTATTCTATATTCTTCTCCATTTATTATTGCCACTTGTCCTGTCAGTCTTGGCCATGCTGCATCACTTCAGGCAGGTCACTTCATTTCTGTGTGCTTTTTTCTGAACTCTTGCTAGGTAGACTTGCTCTTAGACAGTACCTTAGCACCCAGTGTGTCTGCTCTGACATAAGTGACAAATCCTTAGGTGCAGATGTCTGACATGGTCACTTTGGCTTCAAAGAGAGTAGCAGAATTATATTCTGAGGACAAATCATCTCATCCTAGTGTATGCATTTAAAACAAGTTTGTTCACTCATCCTTTGGCGATTCTTCCTCCGTTCAGCTGACTAGAAAATTCTATGATGTGATCTTGCATTTAATTTTTAAAGCCTCAAACTTAGGGAAAAAAAGAGTCCCACCCTGATTTTGGTCTCTGTGCACTGTGGGTGGAACACACTGAAGCTGTGTGGCTGAGGGAGCTGAGGAGAAGGGGCTGCTGACGGTCACTGCACCCAAGGACAATGCTGAAGGATGCTGCTCTACTGCTTCAGCCTCCAAACGACCTGAGGATTTTCACCTTGACATTGTTCAAATGAACAACCTCTGTGGTCCTGCTTCTGTGTTCACAGCTTAGGTCTCACTGTGCCAACCTGTTACACAGTGTTACACTTCCTGCCTGTTTTTGTGAATGCTGGAATAACTCCTGTGAGCTGCAGCTTTCTGTGGAGCAAGGTAAGGGCGAGCGGGCACCGCTGTTCCCTTGTGCCTGGGGCCACCCAGAGCTGCCATGATGTGATCTCACAGAGCCCTTGGGAGGCTGCAGCTTTCTCAGCTGTACCAGCACTTGTCACATTGGTCAAGAAGGGGGTTTTGTCCACTCTAAGCAGTGCAGAAGTGTCATTCATGCCTTGCAGCTCTCTCCTGCCAGGCAGGTGAAAGGCTCTGGAGGAGCCTGAGAACCCCACTGCTGCCTTCTGCTATTGTTGAAGTAGAGGTCAAGCTAAATCAGGACTTTTGGATTATTTTGCAGTCTTCCATCTGGTGAAATTGAGAGGAGGATTAACTCTTTCAGAGTCTTAAATGAGACTTTAATTTTTTACCAATACATTACAAAAAAAGCCTGTGTCATACTGGGGGGAGGCATGGGGTTCATATAAGTCTCTGTAAATAAACAAACTCCCTGTTACCTCTCCTGCTTTTCTTGTCCTATTTCCTTTTAAGTCCTCTTAAGTTCAGCTGATGAATATAACAAGGTTATATTATTAGTAATTGTTTCTTACTTATGCCTAGTTTGAAGTTTGATGCTGCTTTGCTTCTGATCCCAGGAACCAACCTGTTCCATCTTCCCAATTGCTTAGACTATTCTAAAATTAAAGACAGCAAAACAGTATCTTGTGTTAAAAATGAATATATGGAAAACAATGAAGGAATTTTCCCCTCATTTTCAATTTATCTTCCTCCTTCCTTAGGGCGAGGAAGTGACAGATCTGCCAGACAGGGTGGGTGTTTAACTCTGCATAGGAAAGAGAGTGAGCAGATATGGATTTGAAAAGTCAGGAAATAGAAGGTATTTATGGGAATGATTGCCACCTTATATCTTGAGTTTCTGATGCACTTTGCAATAAATGGTGCCCTATTATGTGTTCTTATCAGTAAGTAAAGGAGCAGTGTGGTTTAGCTGGGATACTGTTCCTTTCTAGCAAATTTTAAGCAGTTTGCTGTGCTATTGTTTTTCCAGCACCCTGTGGGGTAATGACAAGAGCTGCATTCACTTTTCTGAAGGGAAAATTGTTCACTGCCTTTGACAGGTGATATGAAGGAGAAATATATTTTTAATGTAAACCTGTATTGCTTATAGTCCTGTTGTTACTGGTAATCTGTAGTGGGGGGCAGGAGAGAGATGCTTTGGGTCAGTTCCAGTAAGAATTAGTTAAAACACAACAGAAGATGTGTTGCTGAGGTGGTGGGCACCTCCCTGGCCCACAGAGGACAGAACTGACAGCTGGGTGTGCACTGTCTTGTGTGTATGGTCTGTTGTGGTTTCAGTCCATTTTGGACTGGCTCAGCATCTACTGCAGTGTAAGTCCTCATAGCTTCTTTCCAAAGAATTGCTAGGTATCTATTTCTGCCCTTTTCTTGGTTATTGAGTGACATAAATGGCAATTCATGACAGATTTCTCTGAAGATTTTTGGCTTGTATATCCAGTCAGGTACTCTTGAAGACCAGCTACTGGTGCAACAAATATGCAGAGTGAGAATAGAAATCCTGGTGTTTCTAGGCTGTGTATTCTGATAGTTATTAATTACTTCTTGTTTAACAACCTGCATCCCTGGCTCTGCTGTTGCTTTTGCTGTGGGTCTTGCACAACATTTTAGCACATTTGCTCATGAAGTTGTGTGGTATATGTATAATGCCTTAGATGATATTGGCAATTAAAGGATTACAGCCAGGATCTAATTATGGCCCTGTGGAATAAAGTTTTCAAATTATTCTGCTGCAGTCTGTAATTACACTGTGTGTGCCCTGATGCCAGGGATTAATAGGAGGATTACAGACTGTTTTCCTGTAAGATGCAGTTCATGGATATGCTGTTTACAGCTCACTGGCTTTAAGGAGCTGCTGACCTCTCATGGGGAATGTTATTAAAGGATACAGTCCAGTAGAATGTTCTGTGTTATATTATGCTTGTTTCCTTCCCTCACCCTGAGTTCATCATGCAATGACTGGTCAGAGTAACTCAGATCTTGAGCAGACAACCCTGAAATTGCACTATTAAGGAAGTGAAAGCAGACAAGTGTCAGTAGACAGCCGTGCGCTATTAAACTTGCTCTTCTTTTGCCCTCTTCCTTCACACCTCAGCAAAATGCTCTGGATTCTCCATTGCTGGAATGGAGATGGGAGCTTTCATAATGTTACATATTGCATAAGTAGTAGGATTTAAACATTTTGTTTCTGTATGTCTGCAAATAATGTTCTGCAAGAGCTTCTGCAATCAACGCTTCTTTGAAGAACTGAAGTTGTTTAGTTGTAATGAAGATAAACCAATGCTGATGCTATTTGAAATGGATGAGAGTGTAACTAAGGATTATCTTTGTGTAGCAAAATGGTGCTGAAGATTGGGGAACTTTAGGCTTTTTTCTGCCAATTTACATCATGTAAACTGCCATTTAACTTTGTGAGCTTGGATGACTCTCCTGAAGGGTAGTATCAAACCTGATATTAATTTTGAAATGCATCTTGTTTCCCATGTCAGTGCTGAGTGGTTATAGCAATGCTTGTTAACTAAATGTGCTCAAAGCCCTTCTTTGGCACTGAGACCCACTTGCATGAGACAGACTGTTCCTACTGAACTCCCCTGGCTGTGCCAATGAAGTGACCACATCTGGGCTGCCTTAGGGGCTGGTCTCTGCACTGTGTTAATTCCTGAGCTGTGCTCTGCCGTTACTTGGCTCACTGACAGTTGGCCATGGCCAAAATGGTGCTGTGGATCATGATTACAATTTAACAGTGTAGCTGATGGCATTTGGGCTCCTGGGGATGTTCCTTGGCACTGTTTAATTTATAAGCATAAATTGAACCTGTGTCTTTTCAGTAGCAGAGTGATGCTAAATATTTCAAATAGGATATTTTATTTTCTTAGACTCCAGATCTTTGACATGCTGGTTTTTACATGAATCTGATTTATGTTTTAGGAGAGTGCTTTTAGTATAGTTGCTGAAGAAATGTAAACCTTGGACTGTCAGATAATAATGATGAATAAAGACTCTGTAGTTTGTTTTTTAAAAAAACCAACACAGTTTTAAAGACATTGTTACAGTTCTTAATGTCAGAGTAAGATTTAAATGTGAAGTTGTACATATGTAACAGTACAGGCCAGCTTATACTCTTAACTTTTGTAGCTTCTGCAGTTTTTTGTGATTAACGGGGTTTTTTCCTTAGTCTTTTATTTTCACTGTTTTGCATGAGCTACCATTGTGTCACCTTAGTAAAGCATTCATTACAGAGATGTATCTAACATCTCATTTGCCTTTGAGAATCTTTCCTCCTGATGGGAACATGTGAGAAGGAAGAACCACCCTGCCTGACTTTCAGATTTCTCCGGCCGGCTTTACAGAACGATCAGTCGAACAATTTGTTCTGGAGGATTGCCACAAATAAGGCCTGGCAGCTGGAGCCAGCCTGCTGTGTGCATTGCATGAACATTAAAGCTCTTCTGTCTTTCTCTTCAAGCAGAAACTGCTTTGAAATTGTAGTAAAAATTCTCCTTATGTCCTTTTGTGTCTGTATGATGTTTCCCCTGTTCACCCTGCCACAGTTTCCTTGTGTCTTATACCTAAAAGCTTCCATGGATGTTTTGATTAAATTAACAAAGTATATTGGCTGTGATAAGATGGCACTCTTCAGTGGAAAGGAGAAGACTTTTTGGCCAACTCTGCTAGGAGTAGTTTCTTTGCACAGTCATTTTTGGGAACAAGGAGTACAAGGCAAGATGCAGTCTTTTGAACCTATGCCTTCTCAAATGGGCCAACTTAATGAAATAGTAAAACAGAATTAAATAACACTGCTAGATACAGTTGCCATTGTGGTTTGCATAGCAGCAGAATAGCAGTGAAAAATAAATTGTTAATATCAGCAGATAACAAGTTTAGTGGTGTCATTGCTTTATTTTTTGCAGATTAGGCTGTGTGCTCATAAAAAAAACCAAAGAAAGCAAATCTTTTGCAGAATAGTAATTTAAATCTGTCCAGTGAGTTAGAAACCCTGGGTCGTGAGTACTCCAAAGTCTTAATAACTGAAGGTAACACTGAAGTTAATTCCCCTTTCCTCTCCTGGGGCTGAATATAACTGGGCAGCAGCTCAGTACCACCATCAGTTAAACTGCACAGATACAAACACCTGAAGCATTGTATGCAGTAAACTGCAGCAAAGCCAGCTCAGTTCTTCCTGCAGGGAAGGTCTGCTTGTTTCAGTCATGATTTGTGCCACAAGCTTTTATAGCAGCACTGCAAAAATCTTACAGAAATTGTATTAAAGATCAGCCACCCTTAAACATATTTTGCTTCCAGCTGTGAGCAGATTTCTCAGAAGTCCAGTGAGTGTTGTGTGAGCTTCCTGATTGTCTTAAAATATGTCCTTAATTGTGTCTATTATTATAATAAAGCTGTTCCTTGGGTGTGTACAGAGCAACAAACAGCCTGTGATGAATTGCGTGTTGGGGCCCAGGCTCTAGCACTTAGTAATTCGTGAGCCATTGTGTCTCCAGAAGCAAAAAGACAGTTCCTCTCCAGAGAGCACACTTTAAGTGTTCAAACAGGTACATTAAACTTTTACACTTGACTAATAAATTATGTGGAAGAGGATCTGCCTCTTTGCAGCTACTTTTTACCTGCTCCAGCCACCACCACAAATCACCAGGCAGATCAGCAGCTCCCTGAGACTATTCAGGTACCTTCTGGCCATGTCCTGAGGGTTGGTGCTCACAAGCTCCCTTGTTCAGGATTGTTCCCCCAACAGAGGGATAGTTCTTCTAAAGGTGGCTGTCACACAAACCAACCATCCTAAATTAAGTATTTTTTTTTCTTTTTTTTTAGATCCATGATTGAAGTGGAAACAAAATAGCATTGGAAAGGGCTTGGTTACCATTTTTTGTGCTCAGGCAAAGTGTAATAAGGCACTTGTGAGCTGGAGAATGAATGTACCAGGCAAGAGCATACACAAAGTGTGGACATCAAAGTAAAAGCTGCCTTTCTCTAAGTGAGACAGGTTTAAAATAAATCAAGATAATCTGTTTTCCTCATTCAGCCTGTTGTGGGTGTTGCTGAATTCGCAGTAACATATCCAAGCAGCATCATCTAAGAGGATCATCTCTGGATTGACAGAACTGGGAGTGGAATTGGGATCAGTTAGATCAGGAAAAGACACAGTCCTTGAGTAGAACCCTGTTAGCTTTGGCTGTCCCAAAGTGGTATCAGTTTAGAGAACAAGATTTAAGAAGGATTCATGATGGGCTGCTCAGCATTTTCTCAGCCAGAGTAATTAGGTTAGTCCAAAAACCAGTTTTGATTAAGCACTTTCTCATGACAAGAGTGTTTTTTGTGAGGAAAATAAAGTATTTCAGTCCCCAAACCAAAATTGTTCTTTTCCAAATGATGCTAATACAAGTATTACACATCATACAATGATTAAGCTGAACTTTTGCTATGATTGGCTCTGGCTGAGGTTTTCCTTTCTTTTTGGACTACAGGCAAGCACTTCCAGGATTTCTCACTCTTGTTTTTTCACTTTTTTTTTTTTTTCATTTCATTTGAGAGATTTTCTCAAAAGTTTGCTCAAAGTGCTCTTTTGGCTTTGTGATCTCCAGTAAACCCAGCATTTTGACCAATATTGTGTACTGCCAGATGCACTCAGCACACTACCAGGCCTCCATGGCAGTAATTAACAACAGATCCTAATTTTCTTCAGTCTGGATGATCTCTGATATCATCATGGGAGTGGTGAGTGCTGACTAGGAAAACAACCATATGGCAGCCTGGCACAACTGCTCAACATGAGCATCTCTGTTTTTTGGTCTTGTTGACCAGACTATCAGGTTTTTCAGCTCTGTGAAGGGCAGCAGAGTGGAGCTAGATGTGAGCAAATCCCCCTGGAAGGGGGGAGGTATTATGAAAAATTTGTTACTTTACAATTGTTCCTTCTCCTGAAGGTGTAAGCTCTCGTGTGAGGAAAATAGTCCTCATGTTTGAAATTCCTGATTTCTTAGAGGATATTCAGTTAACTAGCTGCTGTGTGCTGAGAAAACAGAGTAACAATCCTGAGACGATGTTCTGGTTTTTTAGGACAGAATTCATCTGTTCCACTTTATGATTCTCAGATACCTGAACCTGAGCTCATCACTTTTGGCTCCCTTTGTAATGCAAGGAGAGAAGTGTGTGCTGCTGAGTGCAATTCACAGAGGTGTGAAATAGGTCAGGGGAACGACTGTGGCACTGCCTGTTTCTTTCCATGCACTTACATCAAGATATGCAGCTGAACCTGGGGAGCAGAGTTTTGTCTCAGAAACTCAGATCTGTGTTACAAGATTGGGCTCAAATTCCTGGTTGTATATCCGCTCTCTGACAAGGACAGACATTTGCTAACACTTCTTCAGAAACAGCAGGCTTTTTCTGAGTCCTGAGAGGATCAGGTCAGGACTAAAACCTCTGAAAGGCTGAGAAAAGCTGTTTACTCCTAGAAGCAGAGAAAGAACCTACATTTCCTAATGAAATTTCTGGTAATGTTTTCATGCTGCCCTGAATTTTGAGTCGATTCAGACATCCATTTACCAATTACCAGCTGGTAGTAGCACTAAATTGAGTGTAACCGTCATGATCAGATAAGCTGTGAGTGTTTATTCTTTCCGTGCATCCTTTCTTCATTATTCAGTAGTACTTTGTGATGCTGTACTTTAGCTGCCCGATGTAATTTGTGTGAGTGTGCATATTACATCTTTTCACAGGCGTGGGGTTGATGTGCAGTGTCAGAGCTGAGAAGGTTCATTGCTTGTTGTTGTTGTTTGTGACAGTACTGCTTATGTTTAAAGATCTTCTTTTGATGTCTTTGAAATCATTTTACTCCTGAACTGTAGCTATTCTTGGGTCCTTCCGTATTTGTGTCTCATGAATCTGTTTCTAATGTTATTTTGCTTCTTATCTTCACTGAGCTGTCAACATCTCTTCCTTCTAACAAACAGTGCTGCAATGACTTGCTATATTGTGATTTATCGAGTGCTGGGCACATCAAACAAGGCATTTATTATAGCTTTGGAGTTCAATAATAGGGAGTTCAGATTCTGGGATTCAGCCTTCTTATCCTAAAGGCAAGTGTTAGTTCATCAGTGACTGTAATTCCAAAGGACAAACTCCTAAATAGCCTTATGAATTCATGTCATATCATTTGGGACTGCTTTTAACCTTTTCCAAACCCTGAACTAGAGCTTCTAAGAAAAAGCAGACAGACGAGGAGGAGGAGAACAATATGTTAGTTTAACTGTGTGCACACTGAAAGAAGATGGGGACTCAAGCCTGACCATCCCCCAGGGGAAAGGAGGACAGCCAGTGGAGCCTGTTCCATCAGTATTTGCTAAATGGACACTAAGATGAAGATGCCATAGGGTCAAAGGGACGCTATTACCTCGAACCTGATCTTTTGTTTTTATGATAATCTTGATGGGAATTACAAGACCTAAGACAGTCACACCTGACTTGGTTGCATGCAGCCTTTTAAACAGCTGGCCTGCTCTTTTGGGCATCTCTGGTTACCTGTGGTATTGATGAGGATTGTAACAAGTATTGGCAAGGCTTTGAATAACAAAGCCCAGCTCACTAATCCTTCTTGTGTCCTTGCATGAAGGTGATGTGGTGCTAAAGGTTTTGGTAAAACTGTGATGTGGACCAAAGTCACTGTGTGATCTGTTTGCTGTTGGTGTAGCATGAGGAGAAGAAGAACTTGGAAGTCACAAGCATTACCTTCACGTAAGTTTTAAACTAATAAAGACTAGTGCCAAATCCATTGGCCAACAGTTCGAAAAATCACTTTAGCCACTGAAACATCACCGTGGTCAGCTTAGCCCTTGCTGTTCAGGACATTTGGACAACTCCAGCTTGGTGGTGTTTCCACTGGTGCTATAAATCCGAATGCAGTGCTTCTGCTCCCTGCTCTCAGCTGCCGTGTGATGGCTGCTGTTATTATACAGTGGCCATCTATTATTCAAGCTATTCAGCTGCACAGTATCCAGCTATTTCTCTTGCACACTGAAAATTGCTGTCAAGTGTCCCGTTGTTTCAGCCAGGTTTGCTCCTTGGTAGTGAAAAACAGCAATTGCCTTTGACATCAGAGCGCTGTGTCAACTGCCTCGCAATTTTGAGGCTCATCCCACGTTCCTAGCAGGGTGGTGTGTTGTACTTCTCTGCAGAAAACTGTGTTTAGAAAAACTGAAAGTTCCAAAGCCAACACGGAATGCTGCAGTGAGCAGGACCAAACAAGCAGGGAGAAACAGCTCCATGCAACTGTAGAACAGCCTGTTTTAGTTCTGCCTGCATTGACCAGCCCACAACTCCTATTGGCACCTGCCCTGGAGTCTGTCAGTCTGTGCCACAGACAGAACACGCTGTCCCCTGTGCTGAGCAGCCTCTCTGTTGTTGTGTGCTTATATTCACCCTGTGCTGCTTGTCAGCCCACAAACCACTTGCCTAACACCTCATTACCATCCAGGTGCCCAGGCCAAGGGGTCTTCTGTCCCAAGAAAGGTCTCCATTACCATCAGAATTGTGCTGGCCCTTCTAGGAATCCCTCTGCCTTTCAATAAAACCAGTTAACTTTGGGAAAGCTGCTGAATGGCAGTTTGTGGGAACTGACAGCTAGATCTGGACATATTCAGCGTGTACCCATGAGAATCTTAGCATAACAACAAGGCAAGAATCCAAAATAGCAGAGGCAAAGAATGTCCACCTGTGAGCAGGAGGTTGTTTTCTTTTAGAGTGTATATCAGTTGTGCCCAGCCAATAATGTGTAATGTAGTAACTTAGAAGCCAATGAGAGAATAATACAGATAGCAATAGGGTTTTATAAAAGGGGCTGTAATTAATTAGTAAATGGAGATTTTTGGGCTTATGCTTATGGAAAAAATGTCGTGTTGTCCGTCTCTACTTGCGACAGCAGTTTTGTTTGCTTTGCTGGGCTGTGCAGGGAAAGAGTGGGAGGAAGGCAAAAACACAGTGAGTTTGTATATCCTAGTTTCTAATTTCTTGCTTTTTATAAGTTTGACTTTTTCATAGTTTGGTACTGGGGGAGAACACATGACCATAGAACTATAGCATGGTTTGGGTTGGCACCTTTACAGGTCATTTAGACCAAGCCCCATGCCATGGGCAGGGACATCTTCCACTAGATCAGTTTGCCCTTGTGTGGTGCTTGACTTGACAGCCTCCTGTTTGGATTCAGTGCACTCAAAGGAGACTGTATTTAGTAATCAGATCCAGCCCAAATTTCCACCCGATGAGTAAAACAGAGACTCTCATGAAAGCCTTCTCGTGTATTTGAATGTCTTACAACAGCCATATTGTTTTCAAAGAATTTTTGCTATTTTCTACCTGCTTCTTTTCTCCTTTAAGCAAAAGTACCCTCCTAGATGACAATTATAATGGGTTTAATTTCATAATAGAAATTACACTACTCCATGTAGCAGTGTTTGGCCATCATATCAACACAGGGATTTACCCACTTGCCCAGGTGCTTGTTGGTAGCATCCCTGTGACTGTGAATTAAAATAAACAATCACCCAGCACTACATTGTTAGTTATGGAAGGGGCATTAAGGCCCTAATTGGATGTGGAGTGCATAAATTTGACTGGCATGAGTAGGAAATGCCTCAGGAAGCTGACAATCCATCTCTACAATGTTGCTTCTCAAAAAGTCTAATTAGAGATAGCAGTTGGGTCCTTTGAATTTTTTTTCCATGTGCACTCTAAGCAACATGAAACCAATTAACTTCCTTACTGCATTGATACATTACTTTATGTACAGAACATAGTGATAGAAGACATTTCCATTTGAATTCTTGCCTTTTGGCCTTTAACTGAAAACCAGATAGTTGCAATTTATTGGACAATTAGAAATTATATAGGAACGCAATTTTTTATCTTTTTTCTACCAGAAAGGAAACCCTAGACCTTTCTACTTCTAGAAACTTTTTTTATACAGAGCTTGTGATTTCTCAGCAATTTTCTAAAACCTGATAAGGATGCACATTAATTAAGTTTAGATGAAGGAAACTTCTTTGCATTAATCTCTGAGTCTGACTGCTATTCTGTACAAAAAGCTGTCCTGGTTGGGAGTAGGTATTTAACCAGGATTTTGTTTGGAGTCAAGGAAACATGCAGGCTTGATTCTGGGCACTGGGCACATTCACACACAGGATGAGCTGTTAACTAAAAATAAGTGTCTTGATCCAGCTTGGCATGATGAATAAATTTAGCTTTTCCTGTTCTGGCCTTCTTCACTTTGGGTAGGACTTATTTCTCAAGGAAAGTTGTATAAAGCTAAAAATTAAAGTTTTATGATGATTCTAATTACATTACCCTAATGAAGAGAAATACCCAGTTGAGGCTGGTGGGGGTTTGGGAGGAGGCAGGAACAGATGTATCTCAAGACATTTACTCCAAGCCTTACTTTCTTTATCAGTCCTTCATTCAAGGCTCATAAATCAAGAAGAACAACCATGATGATTTCTGTGAAACAGTGTCTGGGAAAAATAAACAGAGGCAGAGGCTGAAATACCTGTCACTGTCTAGGTTTAGATTTATGGTGTTACAGACCCCAAACCACCCTGATCGTGGCCTCACAGAAGGAGGAAGAGGCTGTCTGCTCCCATTGTTGGACCCTTCCCAGTTGTTACCACAGCTCTGATAGACATCCAGAGCCAGCTCTCTGTTCAGATATCACCCCCAGACAGACACAGCTGACTGAGAAACCACTTTTTCTATTGCTCAGTAAAGCAATGCAGGGCAGCTGTACTTTATTGTCCCCATAAACTGTGCTGAGGTCCTTGGCAGAGGATTAGAGCCCAACATGAGCCCTCAGCATTTGCAGCAACGTGGTCCAACCTTTGCAAGTGCTGGATTTGGGGAGTGTGACCCCATCCCCATGATCTCTTTCCAGGGATGTAACCTCCTTTTCCCTCTGGAAAATCAGCTCTTTTCATCTCCTCTCTCACCTCTCCTGTCCCTCCAGCAGCCACTGAACCACTCTGTGGTACCGACTCCCTACCCAAGGACAGGGAGCAGAAGGTGGCAAGGGTGGGATGGCTGCTGTACCTAACACAGTGCAGGGGTGTTGGAGAACCAGAGACAGTAACTCAGCTGCTGCCAGGGGCATTTGAAGAGGTCCTGCCTGCAATGGCAGGAATTTGAGCAATTTCTGCTCTGCCATCTCCTCCTGGTGAACCTGCAGAGCAAAATCAGCTGTGTTACACAGTTTGGCATGACAGTGTTGACAGCTGGGATTTTATTTTTTTTTGTAAGATGCTAAGAGAGTTGCAAGAAGGGGCAAAAACTTTTAAGCCAAGTTGGATTCAACATTACGGAAAATAACCTCAAAAGTCTCAGGAGGTTGAACTTAATGTCTTCATATTTATTGTCAAACCTGTGGGACGGATGAGAAGTGGATTTTCATACTGCATATACTCTGTACTGCAATACTTTTCTGTTAAGTCTGACTTGCATATGTACAGTGTTGCTCTGTGGTGCAAGAAATAGTTCTGTGGTACTGAGCACTATTTGAGGAGCTAGAGGGAGCTCTTAGACAAAGATATGTACTATTTCAGCCCTGCTTTTTGTCTTCAAAACAGTAATTTTAATATCACCAACCTGTCATGTCTGTTGTTTTCCAAAATTATAATAACATTTAAAGATTTGGAGTAGGTTTTCTATGTAAGAAATTGGGTTTTGTTGAGTTTGTTTGCCTGTCCAATCTCCAGCAGAAGTTTGGGCCTGATATTCCTCCCCTGAAAATATTCCTGAAATATTCCTCCCCTGATAGAGGAATATTTCAGCTTCCCTCACAATAAATTCCTGCAACAGTGAAAAGGCAAATAACCCAGTGTATGCTTAAAAAAGAAAAAATCTAATTTCTAATTCTGAAGTCAGCAGGAGTGTATGTCAGGGGTGTTTTCCAGTGAGAAGTACATTTGCTCATGGGATGCTCTTGAGCTCAAGTGCCTGCTCCTAACAGCCTGACCCGAAGCTCTTTGCTGTCTGTGGGATGGCACTCATTGACTTTAACAGTTTGACCCCAATTATTTCCTGCTGGAGCTGTGGTTTCATACAGGAAGAATCCTGTGTCTGTTGTCTTGCAAAATTTGTGAAGGTTCTGTAGGTTTTCTCTTATCACAGCTTCTTCCTGCTCTCGCATTTGGATTTGGTAAAAAGATTTTGATGCTTTCTGAATCCTGAATTAGCACTTACTTCTCTGTGTTCAGATTTCAGTGATTAGTGAAATAAACTCTACAGCATCTCACAAGCCCAACAGTGCTGCTGTTCCCAGTTTGCAGGTGGAAGAACTGAGGTGCACTGTGAGTCACTACTGTATGTGGAAATATGCAGGATTTCTGTGGCAAAGCCACTGAAGTCCACCAAACCTTCCTATTTTCCTGCATTTGCTGTGTGGCTTGGATTATAGGGCTTGCAGGCTTTTAGATGTCTTTAGATGCATCAAGACTACAACTTGTGACCCTTTTACTTTCTGGTCAAGAATTTTGCTGTTTTATTTCTGAATATCAATATCTCCATGAAATTTAATGTACCAAAGACAAAACAAGCTCCCTGACTGCCCCATACCTCCAAATCCAGTTTATTGAACCAGATCAATAGTGAGATGCCTCAGATGGGTGTGATGGATTCATACCTGTACATCTTTTACAGCAAGCTGGTTCCTTGATCCAAAAATGCTGTCTCTTGAACCTGGACTATTGGCATTTATAATTCAAGGCAGGATACATTTTTATGTGTGGAGATAATGGAGACCAAGTCTAAAAGATTTCTGCACAAAAGCAGAACTAAAATCAAGTGGAGCATGGAGTCCTTTTCAGAAGAAATCAATGGCTCTTTCAGCTTCAGCTGCCCCATGTGCTGTCCCAGCCAGGTCTGTCTGTGCAGGAAGCTGTGATGCTGGGCAGATTCTCATGGGCAGAGGGCTAAGTCAAGTACCTGGTTTTGTGGAGGGTCAGGAAGAGCTGCCTGTGTGACTTCTCCATTGCCATGAACTCTCTTTCTCAGGGAAGAATTTGTTTGACAAAGCATCATTTGTAGGTTTCCATTTCAAAATAAATACATTTGGGGTGAAAAATATGAAAAAAAGAAAAGAGGAAATAATTAAAAATAACCAAACCAGAATAAAAGACTTTGGAAACGGTCTCATTTTTCCTTTTCAAAATGTTTCAAATAAACTTTTTTCACCACCACTCTCTGGACCTGGCCATTCAGACAGTGATTCAGCCAGTGAACAGCACACCCATCCACGCCCTGAGAAGCCAGTTTCTGCAAGAGAATGCTGTGGAAGACAATATCAAGTGCTTTACTGTAGTCCAGGTAGACAACATCCACAGCCTGTCCCTCACCCACTGAGTGGGTCACCTTGTCACAGAAGGAGATCAGGTTGGTCAGGCAGGACCTGCCTTTCCCAAACCCCTGCTGGCTGGGCTGGATCCCCTGGTTGTCCCATACGTTCTGTGTGGTGGCACTCAAGATCATCTACTCCAGGATCTTCCCTGGCACTGAGGTCAGGCTGTCAGGGCTGTAGTTCCCTGGATCCTCCTTCTGGACCTTCTTGTAGATGAGTATCACATTTGCTGACCTTCAGTCAGCTGGGACCTCCCCAGTTAGCCAGGACTGCTGGTCAGTGATGGAAGGTGTCTCACTGAGCACTTCTGGTAGCTCCCACAGCACCCTTGGGTGGATCCCATCCAGCCAAGAGTTGTGTGTGTCTTTAGTGATGTACCAGGTCCCTGAGTTTTCCCCTTGGATTATGGGGGCTTCATTCTGCTCCCCAGCCCTATCTTCAGGAGAGCTTCAGCTTGACACAAGGGATGCTGAACTTCAGCCATGAGAATTGAAATCAGTTTGAAATATTTGCTCTGGACGACCTGGAGAAGCAAGGTGTGGTTTTCCCTTTCCTGTCCCACAGGTGACTGTAGCAGGACCTGCTTTCTAGATGCTCTTTAGGAACATCAATCAGTAGCTTTGGTCTGTAGGGGAGCACGGATGAAAATGAAATTTTCTTCCTTATCTGCAGTCAAAGATGCTTCAGTTGGCAGCTGTTGCTGAAGTCACTTCCAATCTCATCTTGCAGAAATATGCTGCTAGTTAACATGCACTGCCTTCCCATTACAGATGCAGCTGCCAGGAGCTGGGACTGGTCCCAGTGGCTAAACTGGCCACTGAGTCTGCAAGGTAATGTGTGTACAGGACAAGAAAGGGAGAGTGAGAGGATGGGGGAATGTTTTTTACATGTGCACCTCATCCCAGACTGGGGACCATGGACCCAGCAAGGATTTTCTCTTTTGTTTGTTGCTGTCAAATCTGTTTTCCCCATAAGTGCCTGCCCAGGGACTGCCCCTCAGTGTGTGTTTGTGCAGGGCTCTGCATTTCTGCAGCACAGGAAATGATGGCAGCAGTCTGGAGATTGTGTGGATAGCAGTCTCCACATGAAGCTCTGCCACAGGAGAGAGAGCCTGTGACAGCATTCCTCAGAGCTTCATCTGGGGACAAGATTTACAGGGGACAGGCCAAGATCCACCTGGATCAGCACCAGAAGCATATTCCCACATCCCCTGGTAAGGACAGAGCTATATAGCTGTATGATCCTGCTTGTATCATGATGCATCTGGCCCTGTGGAAAGGTCAGGAGGATTCCCAGTGTCACTATAATTGTTTTCAGGCTGGTGGAGCATTGAAATTGTTCCCCAGCCCCAGATTTAATATTTTTAAAAATTCGTAGGCCTGGGATATCTGCCATTAAAAATCCCTGGCTGAAAAGCTCTTGCCAAGTTATTGTTTTCAGATCAGGACAGGAGCCTTCTGAATTGTTTGTCTGTGCTAAAAATAACTTATTACACAAATATATGGTGTAAACAACTAATTTTGGGGAAAACTCTTAGAATGCAATTGTTGAGGGATACAAGCCAAGTGGTGAGGGCTTGAAGCTGCCCCAGAGGTTTGAGTCCATGAGTTCAGTAGAAAACAATGAAAATTATGTGGGGATCATTTGACATATAGTTTAGATTTCTAAGATTTTGTGGCTGCAAGAGAAGCAGATGTCTAAGCTCTCATACCTGATGAAGATGAAGGCAAAAGAGTCACTGGAGATACCTGCTTTAAGCTGAATAGAATAATTCCCTAAACTCTTGTTGATTGAATATTAAGTATATTGAGGTCTTAGACACCTGGATTCCATGTACAGAGGTATAGGTAGTCACTTACATAAAGGTTCATTCTCTGGAGCTGAATTCTACTGTAATTTAATAGAAAATATAACCTGGAGAGATTGAGATCAACAGTTGCTCAGCCTAAATATGAAAAGATTGAGAAGGAGTAGTGCTAGTCTTCAAATACACAGAGCACTGCTACCAAGAATAACTTATTTTTCAAATCCCTGGAGGATGTGATGAGAATGATGGATTTTGGTTGCAAGAAGAGAATTTAAAATCAACATTACAAAATACTTGGTAATGAAACACTGACTAGAGATTCACTGAGAAGGATGTAGAGCTGTCAGCATTTGAGATATTTGTCAACAAATATCTGCCAGAGGAGGTTGGTTTGGATTCCTTACAGTTCAGTGACTGAAAGATAAGGTCCCTTTACTATTGCAGTATAATTGAAAGGCAGTGTATAAAACACAACACAAATCATGGCTTCATTTACAGAAACATGTCCTGCCCTGGAATTGAGGATGTCACCAGACTGGGATGTTGCCCATGTGGAGGTTACTGACTGTGCTCACATTTTCCTGGTGTGGCAGAAAGAAGAAATAGGAGCAATTCTGGAACAATTCAAAGGCAGTTTTGTTCTCAGAGGCTTAGGCTACTTGTAAACCAAGTGGTATGAGCACTTCTGCAAGCATTTTGCCTGTTAAAGGAATCACATTCACCATTTTTAACCTCTCAAAATCAAAATCAACCTTCTGCATGTCATGTAGAAGCAGTTTCTGAAGCTTCAAGAGTCCTGTAGCAAAACCTGTATGATCTAGAGCATATGGCACCTCTTGTGCTCTATATTAAGGCTGAGAAATTGCAGTAGGCACATTAGAAATGCGTGGATACTGGATTTTCCTGGCAAAAAATAGGGAGAAATGAAATCTTCAAAGGCATTTGACATAAAGTAGTTTAAGCCTTGTGAACTGCTGAAACAGCATGTTTGGGTAGGGCTATCTACTGTAGCTATTATAAATATCAAGCACTATATTACTGTGGCTGTGTTATCTCTGACAAGATTAAGTGCATTCCTGTCAGAGAGAATTTTCCGATAAAGATTTCATTGCCTCTTCCCCACATACAAAATGATGAGTGACCCTGATATTTCTCTGCTCCACTTTATCAATAAAAATTGTTCTGGTTGGATTATTTCTGTTTGTCTCCTAATGAAGTGACATTTTGTGATGTGTCAGTCAATCCTGGGCTTGAGAAAGACATATGAACTCAAACACACATCCTCAAAGTTGTAGCTGTGCACCACACACTGAAATATGCTGTGCTAGGCTTTTAATTTGCTTTGCTCATAAAAGCATAAATCACCAATTAAAAATAATTAGTGAGGTGAGGGAATAGATTATTCAATGAACCAGATTGCTCACTGTGAATCATTGCATCACTTGCTGAAACAGACGTATGATGGCATGGAGTTGGAGACATCAAAACTGATTTAGGAAGAGGCACCAGCAATGTTAAATCAAAGTTACTGCTGGTAGAGCAGAATTTATGGTTTACTGGGTAGACATCCTGAGGACCTCATGGAGTCCCATGAATATTAAATATTCCATGCTGCATGTGAAAAATGCAACAGAATGGTCTAAAATATGCACAGGGACCTGAATTGATGACAGTGCCATCGTGTCCTTTTCCTCAGTCACTCATCCTAATGCATCCATTTCCAGGGAATCTCAGTTTTGCTGGGGTGAGCCCTCCACACTCAGCTGATCCCAGCACCACAAAGGCAGCTGGGATTTCCATGTTGGCACAGGTGAGTTTACCGAGAATGAAAGTTATCCTTTGGCATCTGCATAGGCTGGAGAAGCTCATGATGGCTGAGGCTACTTTCCAGGGCTTCTTGGGAAGTGTGAATCCCATTTTAAGAATATTTTTATCAATGGTGCTGGCTTTGGGGATGCTAGAAGGAGTCAGTGGCCACAGAAATAGGATCTCAGAATATCTGCCCATTTCTGTTTTGGGGTGTTATGGAACTGCTGCCAGTGGTATCTGGTGCAGATTAAAACCACTTCCACCTACACTGTGAACAGACCAAGGGGTATAAGAAGGGAGAAGAGCATTTAGAAAAGGCCATGGCTGGTGAGATTGCATCTGATTTAGAATGTGGAATTTTCTGTCTAAACTGAGGCAAAGTGAAGAGCCGAGGAAATGGAGAAAGGAGCTGCGTCTAGAGAACTGACACCATAGCATGGATGAATCATTGATTCCCACCATCCAAACAAAGAGTTACTGGTTCTTCTTACACCCATGGCTGTTCTGGTGGCCACAGATTACCTGAGTAGCAAGACCAGAGACTGGGGAAGCTCATGTGAGTGCACAGCAGTCAGCGCCAATGGTTGTAAAGGATCTGCAGCTGTTTTCATAGGTGACATAGTTTTCATTGCCCATTATGATGTCAAGTGTGTTAAATTTATGAGGCAGTGTGTTTATTTTAATGTGCAGTGTCTGCATCTCACCAGCCAGATATATTTCAATCTTTAATGCAGCCATCTCGTTGGATTATAACACTCTTGCATATTTACTCACAGTCTCTCTGAATGGAGAATTGAACAGTATCTCATGGCATTTTACTAATTAAATAGACTATGTGTTTTGCTGGCAGTGTGTTGTGAACATTAACTTCTGAAAGCTTTTTCATTTGTCATTGTCTCATTCCTTGGCATTATGATTACTGCAATTTTATATGTGATAAGACTGTACAGCAAGTTAGACTGTATGTCAGAAATTCCTGCCGGCAGCAATCTGCTCCTCGAGATAGAAGTGTAATGGGATTCATAATGTTCACTCACACTCCCTTCATCAGCATTTCCTCCCTCCTCTTGTCTGGGGGTTTTATTTGTGTCTCTCCCCGTTCCATTTGGACTGTGGGAAGGGGGGCAGTGCTCTTTTTCTTTGATTTTCTTCTTTAACCTTGACTATGAAGCACTTTCTTATCAGGAAGTTGTTAGATGGGGTTTCACAAAGGCTGGGATGCTGGAGGAGCATATGGCTGTGAACAGGATATGTGTTCTCACAGGTGCTATCAAATCCCCTGCCTCTTAGGGTGTGGAAGAAACTGCTCCATCCCTAAACCTGCAGCTCAGTGGCACTGCTCTGGCAAGGTATGAGGCATAAAACCCCACTGCTGATCACCTGCTTGCTGCTGGCACTGATCAAGGTTTATAGATCCCCATGTTGCCTTTAGGTTTGGGGCTGCTGTTGCAGCACAGTGGGGTTTGTACCTGTTTGGGCCCATTTTCTGCTGTAGAAAAGACATGGCCATCAGTCTGATTGGTGTTTGTATCCCCTAATTTAGGATGTCTACATTATAAAATTCTCCTCAACTACATTCCAGTACAGAATGAAAACACAGTTTATCTTTGGAAAAAGAGAAGTATTCTAGAAGTTTTGACTTCTGAAACTGCTGGTGAGATGCAGATTGTCCTGAATTTAGGGACAGGTAAACTCTCAGATCAAGATGGCTGTGTGTGAGACAGGTACCCAAACTCCCATTTTATTCCATGAAGAACCTGTTGATGGAGACAGCAGATTGCAGAGAGTTGTCCAGCTCTGCATGAATGTAGGATGAGGTTAATAATTTCCGGATTTCACTGACTGGACAGGTTGGCTCTCTATGAGATATAACAGGAGCTCATCTGTAGACATCTCCATGTAGGCTCTGGCAAGATGTGCTCAGAGGTGACAATGCTGGATGTGGTGTCTGTCCCAAGGGATGGCAGGGACCTTGAAAATTGTCTTCTCCAGACTTCCCATCCAAAAGAGAGCTCTTGTAGAAATGCTGTTGAGGTGAACCTGAGCCTGAAAATGCTTCTTTCTTCCTTGTTGATGCTTCTAAATGTCATGGCTGCCTCCCACCTGAGCAATGATGTGCACACAGCAGTGCACGTGCTGTGCTGCTGTTTCTGCAGGATTATTGTACCTCACTGCCTCTTCCCAGCTGCATCTCCATGAACCACCAGTCTTCTCCATTCTGATGAAGTACATCCACCTTCCTCCCCATCCCAGTGGCCTCATCTCCTGATGACAATGCCTGTTCTTGTGTGGATGTGTTTTGGAGCCCATCTAAGCACGCTGGTCTTCAACAATTTTTTAATGCTTGTTAGGCTCTTCTATTTCTTTAAGGTAGGGAGCTGCTCTTGTAAGTTATACCTTTTGAATTGATTTTTTTGCTGGGGCAAAATAAGATCAATCAAATCATATGGCTAATAAAATTGATAAAGAACCAATAAAAGCCTGATGACACACCATCTGGCACGCTGAAGATGAATGAGAAAACCAAGCCACTGCTCAAATCTTAACCTTCCTGATCACATTAGAAGCCCATTCACACTTCATAATAGCCCAATATTTCATTTCAGCTACTGAGATTAATGCTAAAGAATACATAATCAGACAATAATTCTCTGTATCTTTCTATCCAGATGCATCCAGTGGAGTAATCAAAATAAACCGATCAACTGTTTATTTCTTCCCACCATATTCACTAGCACTGTAACAGCAGCAACCAAAACAGAACCTCTGCAGGAACAAGGGATCCTGCTGTTAAACAAAAGGCAGCTGGAAAGAGCAGCTTTTCCAGAGTATCAGAATTACTTAGGAAGAGAATCCCTGCTAAAGTCCACAAAATTTCAACTTGTAACTCATGGAGACTCCTGCTGTGGAGCCATCAGCGGGCTTTTGAAATTTTCACTTGACCCTGCCAAGAAGGTTGTTGCCACAGAGTATAAAGTTGAGTCTCAGGTGGGGAGCTGAGAGCACCACAGTGCAGTCAATGGAGTTACATCTTACCAAGGGCTTTCAAACGTCAGAAAGAGACTGAAAAGCCAAATAAAGGTTATTGGAGGTCATAGCACTGAGCAGCCACCTCTATAACATTGAGTGACCTTTTAGAAACTGAACATATTCTTTATATGGGCTGTGATCCTTATGCACCCTGAAAAACATGGGATATTTTAACAAGTATTTTAACAAATTGCCAGTGTGATCATACCAGACAGGGCTGGAGAGTTGACTGCATACTTAAAGTACAGATTGCTGAAGGCTCCTCAGCTACTCCTGTCCCACTGCTGACCATTCCTCTCGCAGCACAGGATATCTTGTACACATCTGCTGCAGTACTGTGAGCTGTGCACAGCCCCAGTGACAGGTTTTGGTCATCTATCACCTCAAGTCCTAATCAGAGTGCTGCTCTGCCCGTGATGTGTTGGTGCAATACATCTGCCCAGAGACAGGGCTGGAGATTGCAAACCCACACATCTGGCAAAGACACATGCCTCGCGTGTTTATGGATGTGTGCACAGGGGTGCATGGGCACACACACGGAGCTGTTGCTCTCTTTGGCTCTAGATTAAAACCGTATTGATGTTTCCAGCATAGCTCAGGCCTCCCGAAAGAGAGATGTGTATCTCTCAAAATGCCTGTGGGCCAAAGTAATCCTGGTGTACCAGCCCAGAGGGATGACTGAATTGGGAACAATGACTCTGGGAGGAGGATTACAGCAATTGTGTTCAGTGATATTAAATGGCCATTAAACCATTTATTAAGCCTCACAATGAAGGGCATACTGAACCGTCTGAACCATGCTAAATATCTTACAAAGCTGACTTAGCAGGACAACTCAGTGAGTAGTTACACATAGTGTGTAGCTCAATGCAATGCATTTAGTAATGATCCAAAGGAAAAGATGGGCTCATTACTAGCAAGGTTTGTGGTTTGGAACAGCAGCTGGCAGTGGTGAATAATGGTGAGCAAAGGGCAGTTATACAGTGTTTTGTAAGGTGGGATGATTTAAATAACCAGGGCTTGTAATGCACCCAAATCTAAGAATGTGCCCCTGGGAAGTGGAGTTGTGCGTGGAGCTGCCAGGATGTGAAGCTGCCTCCTGGAAGGCATCGACCTGGGGAGGGGATGGGAGGTCATGGTCAATAAACAGCATGCAATGGTTGTCTGATATAATTGTGTGGCTCAAAGAGCTAATGGGAGCCTGGGATGTAAATCCAGGGGAAAATGGAACAAAGGAAAGAATATGATATTACTGCTGTTCACTGCTCAAGTATGTCCAGTGGTCAGAAATTATGTTGGGGTCCGAATGAAGGTGCAATGCAGTCATTACTACTAGAATAACCACTTGTATTTTTTGAAAATTATCTGAGTTTAGGCAAAACGCCTGAGGAAGGTTACTCAGAAATAAACATGTGTCTTATTCACAGACTGTAAGCAGCTATGTAGGCAAAAAATTACTGAAGGTGAAGGGCTGGGGAAATGAGCAGGCAAAGTCGTAGTGAGATCCCGTGCCAGAACTTCAAGCTGGGCATATTCAGGGTAACAACACAAAAGAACTTTTTACAGGCCAGCAGCCCTGGTAATACTCCACCTAATGATTTTGTGGATTCTGCCTCTCTGCTGGATTTCTCTTGGTAAGCTTTACTCAGTTCAAGCAGAAATTATGCAGGAATTACCAGGTGAAATGTTATGCCCTGTGCTACGGTGCTGTCATACTCAGTGATCCTGATGTTCCCTCCTGGCATTACAAATCTGTGAACCTAAGAAACACATGACTGAAGGGCAGCCATGGTGCAGCTGCTGCATTTTTAAGTGAAGAAAGCTATTTGGGTCATATCTTGGGGAGAGAGGCTGTGCTGTGCTGGGGAGACAGGCAGAGGTGAGGACTGACCTTTGGCTTGTTCACAGTGACAGGAATTGCAAATACATGTTCTTTGCAAAAAGACACCTTTCCCTGCCAGTCCTAAGGAGCCTGCAAAGGTCTGCTACAGACAGTGCCTGGCTGGCTCTGCACAAGGCTTTGGGAGGGGTAGCAGGGGGAATGCATTTTTGCAGCAGAGAATACTTAGGGTTTGTAGTGGAGGAAGGCTGTTTGGGCGGCCATGGGGTAAGCTGTTGGGTTTCTCCCCTATTCCAGCAACAATTCAGACCAGTATTACCCATATGTAACACTGTGCCATCCTGTGCTGTCAATGCTTTTCATAATGCAGCCCAGGATATAATTTTCCTTTGTGACTACAAGGGCACATTCCCGTTGAACTGACTTGTGCTGAGCTTGGTGTCCACCAGGACCCCCAGAGCCTCTTCTGCGAAGCTGCTTTCCAGTCAGTGGGCCCCCAGATTATACTGGTGCTCAGGGATACTCCTCCCCAGCTGCAGGACTTGGCACTTGCCTTTGGTGAGCTGTATGATGCCTGTTGGCCCATTTCTCCAGTCTATCAGGGTCCCTCTGTGTGGTAGCACAGCCCTCTGGTGCATCAGCCACTCCTCCCAGTCCTGCATTCTCTGCAAACTTGCTTGCCATTCAGTCAGCTCCAGTAGCCAAGCTGCTGCTGGACATTTTGCCACATGAAGCTTCTATCAGGACTTCCACCAGCTCCAGGAAGGCATCGTGCCCAGGCAGCCCGATGTCCCCTGGGCTGTGAGCTGAGTGCCACATTTGGGACACCTCCACAGAACAGCCCCCTTCACTTACTACACCAGTAAATGACAACCATATACCAGGGGCACAGGTACCTAGCTTAGGTATCTGGTAGAGGACTGACATCCCCTGTGCTTCATTTTCTGTCAGAAATCGTCCTGTTTCCTTATCCCCTTGGTTCCCTCCCTGGTGCACAGCTACACTAGGAGACCATCACTTGATGAACTTAGTCATGTCTACACCTTGCAGCTGATTTCAGTGCAAGCATCAGTGAGTTAATGTGGAGTTATCTGATGGAGACACAGATCACATGGGCTATTGAGTCATGCAGAGGTACTAGATCAGACCCCAGTAGCTCTTCATCACTCTTAGCCCAGCAATAAACCCATGCTGGTAATCTCTGCCCCTTAACAAAACAAATGCACTCAGAGCTGGGGCTGTGCTGCTCTAGAGCCTGGGTGGTCGTCATTTGCTCTGGCATTTCTGCTCTGTCCATCATGGTGGAATGTAGGTGCACTCTTAGATTCTTTCCAGACCCACTAAATCATGGCAATTCCCAGGAGCTACTTGGGATGTTTTTTTTCAGCTCCCTGGAAAATTAGGGCTATTATGTTGTCACATCAACAATTGGACAGGCATTTTTACAGGCAGATAATATCAGATCAGCCATGGAGATTAAAAGGTGTAACCATTAAAAAGAACAAAGCAACAGGAGTGAAAAATTATTGCAGTGCAGATTCCTTACAAAGCAGTTACAGGTGTAAAGTGCAAGTCATATGAGTCAGGTAGGGAAAAGAGAGCTTGATAGACAAGGAATAAAATGCAAAGTACAGGAAAAAATGCAATTTCAACAGGAAGCTTATGAAGAATTATTGCTTTGAGGTAAAGAATCTGAGGCTGAAAGAAGTAGCTAATAAAGCAGAAGGAAAGTAATTTATTATTTGCAGAGGTTAAGGTTTAGGAGCAAAATCTGTGACAGTTCTTTAATATTAGCAGAGATCTGAGTGCCATTATTCCCCTGGGTAACCTTGAGACCTCTGGAGCTTTTGCAAACTACAGAATGAGACCAGCAGTAGCCTGTCCTGTTCATGAAATAATTGTGCCTTCTTTCTCCATATTTCAAGAGAGGACAGAGAAAAGCTCAGAGGTAGCAAATGTGAACCTGAAGGCTGAATGAATTTGATGAACACTTGTGGAATGCATTGCTCTGGGCTGTCGTGGAGCTCACCACATTGAGACAATTCATTGAAATAATGGTCACAAGGATAAGGCTGCATTGAGGTGACAAATTTGACATCACAGCTGAGCCAGCCTGGCCTGGTGAGCTGGGGGAGGCAGCAGGTACCAGTTTGTTCAGCTCCCAGGCACGTGGTGCAGCATCATCTGGTCAGTGTCGGCAGCAGCTCCTGCAGTACCCACAGGTGACACTCCTGTCACTGAGGCTGCTTGACAAGTCCCTCTACAAAACTGTCATATTAAGTTGGCATAATTTTGCTGGACTTGGCTGGACAGATAGAGAGAAACTTTCTGAGATGGACAGTTTGAGGATGGGATTGGTGATTTTTGTCTACTTCAGCTTCTCTCTCAGCCATGCCCAGCCCACTCCTGGGAATGTGGCAACAGGCTGCTTGTGGGGTCCTTGTGGAGCAGCCAAGGCCTTCAGCCATTGGCATTGCCTTCAGCCTCCTCACTGATGTGCTAATTTTCCTCACTGCTGCAAAGGGTTCCAGCACAGTTCCAGAGGTTGTGTGTGCAGGATTTGTGTTTCTAGGGAAAGACGAATTTGATCTCTTTCCCCTGGTAACCAATGCAGAAGTTTGAATCCTTTCACTGATACCTATCCAAACTCCACTCAGCCAATGGCAGTCTTTTGATGAAAAGTATTTTATGGAAGGTGTTTGGAAAACCTCTGAAAGATTGCCAATGTCTTGCAGACTTCATGCTGTCCTATGCTAGATGGAGGTCCCTTGAGAGTTTATCCAGCAATGCCATAATTTAATGTGTAAATGGTTGCCTTATGTACAGAAGTGCTTTCTGGAAAAAAAAAATTCATTTATACCTTTCTGGTTTGTTAACTTGTCCATGTAATAAGAGGAAAACCGTGCTATGAGTCTGAAGGAAGGTAAAATAGTTTCTACTGAAAGAACAATTCATAAGAACATGAGAATGATCACAAAAAGTCAGATTAAAAATCCATCCAAGCCTTTGTTTGGCACAGCCAATACCATGGCACAATGGAAATGTAGAACAGAAGAACAAGCAGACAATATACCCACCTTACTGCCAGCACTCTATGGTTCCCTTATACATGTACTTTTTATTTTGGTGTTTTATTTTTTACTTTCACAAACACAGATCATAATCCTGAAGTCAGTAGCCATGGTATAGATTTGTGCAAAAATGCCTGGTGCTTTTGTCAGACTGAGGTCAGTAATGTAAATCATCCCCAGGCAGAGCTGCCTCACTGGCTCCAAGCCCTTTCTGCTGGAATAGTCCAGGACTGGAGGTCCTTGGTAGTGAGACTTAAATACAGTTAAAGACCAAATAGGATTGACTGGCTCTCTGGGAATTGAGACACTGATGTGACATTCTGTAAGAGTAAAGATAGTTCTGGGATTATATTTCACTGATAAATAAATCTTGGTAGTGAGTTCCCTCAAATAGCTGTCAAAGATTCACGTTGGTGTTTCAGTAAAAATCAGAAGCCCTGATGGTATAACAAAGCTGAAATACTGAAGCAAATTAAATTCTTACCAGTGAATGCTTGAGGTTCAATTAATCAGTTCTTTAAAGTCAAGAACATTTACTCTTTTCATTAGTGACTTTAGTCATATTATAGCAATAAATACAATAAGACTTGTTATAAATCTTGCTGGTCATTTGTGGTCAGACTATTTGTGGGAATAATTGCTACGTGGACTAGAATTACATTACCTCAGGTTATTGGATTACATATCATGTCCTGCTGAATTTTAATATCATTTTGTTTAAATGCAAATGCTAAAATAAATGATAGCTTCTGCTTTAGGGCTGTAGATTAGTTATTCAAGATGATCTTACTATTAACTGTGCAGGGAAGATAAATTGGTTAAAGGAAAAACTTGACATCTTATCAATTTTTTCTATATAGAGGCTTTAGTGGAAAAAAAATATGCTTGTTGCAGCAGTTTCCTTTTAGTTCCTTAATCATGTGTTAAGTAAGTCTGTATCAGGAGTTTAAGACAGAATTTTAAAGTGCTTAGACTAATGAAACTAGGCTGGGCAGTGGCACTGTGGCAGCAGCAGGACAAGGTGTCTTACAGTAGGAACAACCAAACAAGTGATGTTGATGGCCCTCCTTCCCCTCAAAACATGTGCCAAAGCCTAATGGCACCAAATTTGGGTGCCAGAGATTCACAAGAGGCAGGTAAGTGCTGTCTGCTCCAGAGAAGGAGGGACACACTGTTGTGCAGCTGTCCCAGAGAACACTGACGTGTGACAGAGGAGGGCAACAAAGATGACCAGGGAGTTGGAGCACGTCTCCTGGGAGAGAGTTGGGGTTGTTCAGCCTGGAGAAGAGAAAGTTCCAGGGAGACCTTTCAGTGGCCTTTCAGTTCTTAAAGGAGGCCTACAAGAAAGATCAGGGCAAACTTTTAGGAGAGCCTGTTTTGATAGGACAAGGGGTGATGGTTGTGAAGTGAAGGAGGGTTGATTCAGACTAGATATAATGACATAAATTTTTTTACAATGAGGGTGGTAAGACACTGGCACAGGTTGCCCAGAGAGGTGGTAGATGCCCCATTCCTGGAAACATTCAAGGACAGGTTGGATGGGGCTCTGAACCACCTGGTCTTGTGGGAGGTGTCCCTACCTGTGGCAGGAGGGTTGGAACTAGATGACCTTTAAAGGTTCCTTCCAACCCTAACTATTCTGTTATTCTATAACTCTGTGCAAAAGTTTCAAGGCAGAAAATTGGGAAGATAGGAAAAATTAGATGAGAAGCAATACAAAGAAGAAAAACCTGGCACAAACTCCAGATTCAATGGAAGGACCAAGTGTATAAGGAGTAGCAGAAAGAGCTGGGGGTGCAATCATGGGTGTTGTGTCAGGGAGCAAGGGGATGAGAAGGCAGTGTCTTCATTCTGCCTAAGGTGGTGTGCCTCCAATCTTCTGGTGTCCCTGGGCAGGTTATAACTGGGACATACTGATGGACAGGATAAAATTCAGGCACAGATAATAATAAGGGCTGTAGAGCAGGATTTATGAAGAAAAGTTAAGCACCAAATGTGCACAGTTTGTCTCTGTGACAGCCTGACATTAGAGCAGTGTAAATACAGATGAAAAGGAAGAGGTGTCATTTAACATAATAGAAGGATGCTGTGAGCAAGGGTTTTACACACATCCTTTCTTCAAGGAAGCCTGCACATTAATGAAGACAAAACTCAACCCCTTCTGCATGCTTGGCTGCTGCTGAGATTCCCTCCCTGCCACAACTCCTCAGCCTGTGCCTTATCCCTCCTCCCTGGAGGGAAATCAATCACTCTCAGTCACATCCAGGTGGGATGAAGAGAGATTCACTCTTCTGGGATTCAGCAAAACTCCCTTCCCACTTCTTCTGAGGCTCTGTTTAATTCCCCTAAGTCCATGGTGTGCTGCACACAGACCCTGCTCTCCCGTCACCCATATCTCAGGTTAGGTTTGAGGTGTAGCTGCTGAATGCTCTAATCCAACACTGCTCACTGGGGTAATGGCACAAAAACACTTGGCCCCGAGGAACCACTTAGCCAGTGAAATGGGTTACAAAGCTACCAAACCTCAGGGAAAGCTTTGGAGGCCATCAGGCTGAAAGCAAAACCTGTCCACAGCAGCTGTCTGCAGCTCTTTTCTGATTCTTCACTCGAGGGTAGCAGCTGCCTGAGAGCTCCTACAGCTCAGCACGAGGCAACTGGTGCTCAGCTATCAGGAAAGCATCCAGAAGTAGAAATTTCCCATTATTTCTTAGATTGCATTTTAATTATTGACAGGCAGGCAGCCAGCATTGGAGGGCGATGGCTGCCGAGAGCCCAAAGGCTTTCTATAGTAGGGGGTTAAATTTTGTTAATGGTCTGAGTTTCTGCCAAACTCACTGCCACACATCATGAATGACATTAACTAGACTTGGAGGCTGTTTCAGTTAAGTACTTGCACTTTATTTACATGAGCCATTTCATATACTGCTGCTCAGAAAATAACAGATGAGCAAAGAGAGGAAATAAGGATGGGTGAGTACCTCTGGATGGCTGACCAATTTCTTTCTCCACATTGTTGAGTTATTTTTCTGCAGTTGGGGAAGAAATTGGCTCTTATACTGTCATATTTATCTAAGAAAACTTTTTCTTTCCAGTCCTACCTACCCTTCTGCCTCTCATTCCAAGAAAGAATTTTACTAGAGAGTTTGGAAGTTTTTATACAAGAGGAATGTTGTGATTTTGATTTTTTTTTCTTAAGTGCTAATGTGTCTGTTTTATTTTTCTTTAGTGCTCCAGCTCAAGCAGTCCCACAGACAGTTTAGATTCATTACCTTCTTCAAAAAAATCTTTCATGACCTTCAGCTTCCCTCCTGGTTACCAAATCCACCGCCCCCAACCCCTGCCTCTTATTTTCCTTGGGGTTGCAGCTCAGCACATCTGTATTTCACTTTTGTCCTTACTTCTGGTGTATTAAATTCAGAGATTCATCTAGCCATTTCAAATTAATTTTTATCTTTTTGCTTCCCAAAAACCATCTTGCATGCTTTACCTAGGGGTTTCCAGGAAATCCTTATGCTATCCATTCTTTCAATAACTCTTGTGGCTCTCATGCCAAAGAGGATGGTGCTGTTGCCATCAGAGGATTTTACTGCTGCCACCACTTCCTTGACCATGAGGATGTTTTTCACAGGACTTCAGTTTTTCCCACCTTCCAAAAGTTTTTCCCACATTCCAAAGGCTTCAAAATGAATTAATGTGGCACTGAAAATACATTCACCAGGGGACCTGAATGCACATGGTATTGCAACAGGAGATGATGCTGACAGGATGGGAATTTCAGCTCACCACTCTTGTGATTCCCTCCTGGCAGAGGGAATGTCAGCCTGTCCCATTCTGTGTCAGCCTTGCAGTTGGAGCTCTTTCCCTGAGCCCTGGACACCTTTGCAATACCTTGTAAGGCGATTGTTTGAGACTGCAGAACATCTGAAATGTGTGCCCACTGCCTATACCCACATAGCTTCATGACACACCCAAAACTCTTAAGTAGGATTTAGGGCTGAGAAGCTTGAAACAGTGTGATTCATTACTCTAAGTCAAGAAAGCAATCATCTGTCAAGGCAATCTATTTTCCCTGTTTCATCTTCTGAGAAGAAATGCATGGCTGATAAATATGTAGAAGTTAACATGAGCAGCTTATTTTTAAGGAAATATTCACTATCCTCAAGGAATCCCTTCTGCTCAAATCTGGCTGTCCCCCAAATGTCTTGCAGAAAGGTTAGAACTGAGTGTTTAATTCCCCCTCCAGGCCTCCACAGCTATGTGTTGTTATTCCCTTTCCCCTTGCCCTTGCCTTTGCCCTTGCCCTTGCCCTTCCCTCTCCCCCTGTTCTTTTTCTACTTCTTACATAAATAAAATTCCAAGTGCAATGCATCTCATTAGTGACCATGTTTTATATTAATTTGGTAAACCAGGAGAAGACATTGTATAAAGACTCGATGGAGTAGTAGGCTGAGGACCAGCAAGTTGGATAAATAGAAGAACAAATTCTCAGAAGGCTCAGTGCTTTGTGTTTAGGTCACTGCCTTACATGGTTCCCTATCCTGGCAATAGACTCCCAGTAACATAAAATAATGCTTAATAAAACTTACACTTGAAAAAGTAATTTGCTTGGGCTATTGATTTAACTAAATTGAGTCCATTAGTTTAAGCACTGTTTGTGTTTTAAATGCACAGCACAGAACCACAGAAGAATGTTCCTCACTGCAGTCAAGTATTCTATTCCTTCCTGCAGCCAGGTAAGGAATGGCAAATGAGTTTCCCTTGGCATGTGCCCTGTTGAAAATCTAAATATGGAGGGCTAAAATAATCTAACAGTGACCTGGTGCCCCATTTTGGGCTGATATCTGCTGACTGGGAGCCCTTTGTGTCCTTGTGGCTTTACTAGGGAGAGCTGGCAACTTTATGTCAATGAGAATTTTATCCGAGATTGGTTTTCCTTGTTGTTTAACAACAAAAAAAATTTAAAATATTATGATACCTATCAGACTTTGTAAAGCTGATACCTATTCTACCAACTGCCTCTCTTTTTTTTTTGGGTAAATTTATTCAGCTCGATTATTTTTCACTGCCAATATTTCTCCATTAGCCATGAGCCACACTGTTTGTTAGATCTGAGGGAGTGTGTTCTGGAAGGCCTCATCTGTGAAAGAAGTTAGTGAGAGTTGGAAAGGTCCTTTCATTTTGCCATTGGTAGTGTGCAGTTATGCTTTCCTCCTTGGTTTAGTGCTGGGCCACAGTCTTCAGGTGGGAGAACCAGCAAGTAAAACAGTCATTTTGGGAAACCTAACTCTTTAGTATAAGAGTATATAGACAGGTTGTCTTGGATCTATGATTGCTAAAAAGGATGAGAAAATGTCAGACAGACACCTTATTTTTTTCTCTGACTTTTTTTAAGGCTGAGATGTGGAGGGGTGCTACTTTCAGCAGTGGCATTCTTTATTCCACTCACTCTGAACTGGGAGCCAGAAGCATTCTGTAGGAGTGTCTCTAAAAACTATAGAACTGTTTAAAAACAAGATTTTGTAAGATTTATTTTTTGGCTAGTGCACAATATAAATATTGAGTGAAGGTTACAACTGCCTATTGAATTCTATGCATCACTCTTGTGGGCATGAGAATAAAGAATTATCATCACTCTAAATTACTAAACTTTCTTTGTACAGAAATTCAAGAATGTTCTCCTCTCCAAGCACTGCAGAACAGGGTATGACAACTCTCTCATCTGGGGACCCTGACAGGGCCTCAAAGAATGGGCACATCACTTAATTTTTGCCTGGAAGACTCATCAGCCCTGATTTCCATTCACAAGAGTTGCCAAAATCCTGTTTCATGTTCTCACTCAGATTTTGAGGAATATGGGTAGTATGAGAAGTGGAACAAACCCCCTTTTAATTGCTTCCTCTTTCGTGCACCATATTATTCATAAGGCTCAGAAGATGGTTTTGATTTTCTCCTTTCTATCATGATATAGTTGTGTATTTTGTCCTGACACTTCTTTTCCTTCCACAGCTGTGGATTTGCCATTTTATACCATCAACTAATTGTTCATTACTTTTCAAAAAAGGGAGAGGAATTTGACACCTCCAGAGAAATCCAGAAGTCACTGAGGGTCTGTGGTTGGGCTCCTGTAGCTAAGTGCTCCTCTGCTTCTCTGGCAGTCAAAGGAGATATTCTCCATCAAGACAAGGAAGTACATGTAAGTAAACACTCTCATTAGGTTTTGCAGTGAGGACCTCATCACTTAAGGTCTTGATATTTCAATTAATTTGGAGAACTCTGAGGATCCTTGATGTTCACAGACTTCATGGCCAGTGATCCTAATGCTTACTTAATTATAAGCAGGTTAATGCCCAGTTAGTTATAAGCAGGATTATGCTCTTAAAAATATGCAAATATGTTTGCTTACAGAGAAATGATTTAATAGTCAGCAAAGGCTTGGACAGGAAGAGCTGTTAGTATTATTCCTCTTCTTGATTTAGTTTCTCATGGATTTTTAAAATGTTTTGATTAGTTTATTTATTTCCCATTATTAAATATCTCTGTGCCTAAAGAGAAGAAAAGAAGCAAGAAGACATTGTGATTTATTGTATCTATTTCCTAACGTGAAAGATGTGTCAGACATTTTTAAGATTGCAAATCCAGATGTTAAGCAACAAGGAAATCACGGTCATATCTCTCCTTCTTTGTGCATAATTTAAAGAGACATATACAGAAAAAAACCATGTGAAGGTGCAGTTAAAGAATCATAAAATTATAGAATAGTTTATGTTGGAAGGGAACTTTTAAAGTCAGGTAGTCCAGCCTCCCTGCAGGGAGCAGGGACATCTTCAACTCGACCAGGTTGCTCAAAGCCCCGTCCAGCCTGACCTTGAATAATTCCAGGACTAAATCATGAAGCCTAGAAATTTGCTTGCTTTCTATGGAATTTCACAGGTCTTTCTTTTCAAAATACTGACATCATAAAGCTCACTGTGCAGCCACTGGCATGACATCCATTTTTGCTTCCTCATGAGCATCTCCCTGTCTTCTTCTGGACCTTGGAAATTCCAGTAGGTGCAGATACTGGTTTTTTCCTATCAACATAGCAAACATAATGTATGAGCTGTAATGTAAGAGCTGTGCAAGATGTAGTATGACATTACAAATTCCCTCAGCCATTCCATGTTCTGTGATTCAGTCTGCTTCTCACCTGTTCAGCTGTGAAGACACCATTCACAAGTCTACTGGCTGTTCTGGGAAGAATATCTCTTGAAGCTGTACCAGAGGAGAAATAAAAAGGGATCTGAGGGACTGTTGGAGCCATATTGACTTTGTGAAAATGCTCCTCAGGGCTGTTGAGAATAAAGGAAAGCAACAGCTTTTAAAAATTCCATATTTATATTAACTAAATAATATTAAAACAAGTGATAGCTCTTTTTTTTTCTTGTTTTGTTATTTAATATTTTTAAAAAGCCCTTATGATCCAGCCAAGCAGGATTTTTACTGCCTCAGTGAAAGGAATAATAAAATCCATAATGTGTCCCTTTCTTCCCCATCATCTCCTTGTTGAGCTGTCTAAGACACACTTGGCCAGCTGCTGCAACAGGCTGATGCTTTTAAATCCAGGCCATCCATCTTGTAATTGGTTGCAATCAGTGAGGTCAAGAAAGTTCTGCAGAATCAGCTTTTTTAGGCTTGATACATGTTAAAAAAATTAAGAGCCCATAGTTTTGAGCTGCAGAATTCATTCAGCATATTCTTCCTTTAATCACAATCAAGCCAGATTTCTATTAAAACTCACTGTGCACTTGACTGCCTGTGTTATAGGAACCACAGCAAACAATGAGGTATTAGTTGTCTTTTTTCCTTTCCTTTTTCTGTGACCCTTAAATCTGTACAATATCCATGGAGTGCAACTAACTACAATCTCCGTATTTAATCTTAAAACGTAATTAAAACACAGAAGTGTGAAATGAAAAGCAATCAGACAGAAAATATGGACTCCAGTCAGACCACTTCTGTCTGTTTTAGGAATATAAATAGGACTGATTGCATACTTGGATCAGTCTAATCAAATTAGTGCTGGAAACCCAAGCCAGTTTTTGAGGAGAAAAACCTGATACAATCCTTAGATTTTCCACTGTATATTGGACAAAAAGCAGCCAAGATTGCAAAAGTCTTGTCCAACATTGGGTCAAGCTGGGACTACAGGGGATGAGCCTGTTCTTGGAGTCCTTGGAAAGGCTCTGGTTCTCAGTTCCAGGAGAAGCACCAAGTCCCAGCTCTGCCAGTTTTGGTCATCACTCAGCAATTGTTGAGTCAAAAATTGTAAGAGTGGCCATGCACTCCTGGCCAAATGAACAGCAGCAATGCCTGCTTTGGTTTGGCATCTTATTCAGGGAAGTTCTTAGCCTTATACTCTTTTGGATTTCTACCTTATCTAATCATCACTGAGAAGGCTTTGCAGCCATTAAACAAATACTTGAGTCCTTAAGCTTCTCTATGTCAGCATTCCCAGTTTGCAAAACAGAAAAAATCTTTGGGCAAGATTTGCACTCTGTGTATGTACAGTTCCTGGCCCAGTGGGAGCTTTGTCCCCCCCTTGGCTATTTTTATATCACCAGGATCCATATAATAAAAGAACAGTTCATGGCCATGCTGTAGATCAGCCCATTTGACTCAAAAATTAAATAACAGTAAGGCAAACATCAGGTATACTGATCCCAACAGTGAAGCTCAATCAGTATATCCAAGAGTGCTCTATGAAGGTGGTCAGGTACAGCTGTAACCACTCTGCAGACAAGGCAAATGTGTGATAATCAAAGCTGTCTTTCTCAAAATGACACCCACAGGTGTCCTTTTGTCATCTCCACCTTTATTATGCACTGGCTGGGATTTAAACTGTTCAAGTGGCAACTTATTATTTTATCAGCATTATCTACAGTTCCACAGTGGAAAATAATCTTGTAATCTTACTTCAATGGTTTTAAAACAAACCCACTGTGTGTCCTCTCAAGAGCTTACAATGAAAGGATCTCCATCAGCTTTGACATATTTTCTTCTGTTCACTCTGCATTTGGCCTGTATCCATCATCAGTCTTTGGCAGAATTAAGATCAATTCAATTTGCTGCACCTTTTGGATGGACAGCATAGGAAAGCATGCAAATATCCATGGGAAAACAACCTTTCTCAAGGGATATTTTATCTTTATTTGAATCAGGATAGTGATATATTTCACCACAGTGCTGTCTTTCCAGGCTGCAAATGTAATAAACATGAGCCCAAGAAGTGTGGGTATTAATCCTGCATTTAGCTATTTTGTCAGGTGTTGAAGGTAAAGTATGGAGAGCTGTGCAGCAGCAGGGAGAAGGACAACCTCATCACCTTGTCCAGGATGGTACACCCCATGTCAGGGAGGACCTTGGGAAGGAGAACTGCTCCTTCCCAGCCAGCAGCAGAGCTCACTTAACTGGGAAAACCTGCAGGGACTGGGAGACTGTAGGAGAGGAGGTGACCAGGAAGTTCTGTAGGGAGATGGAACAGACTGACATTAAAGCCTTCATGGGAAGGAGGGAGGGAGGAAGGAAGGAAGGAGACATTTCCTACAGACCCTCAGGGATGCTCCAGAAGTTGCTGAAGGTTGCTGGCTGAGAACCAATTGAGAGAAATGGGCCCAACAGGTGAGGACTGGGACAGATCTGTTCACACCTCCTTATTTTCCTCAATTGCACCCTTAAGACCCAAGTTTCATCCACCTAAAAGTTACTTCCTTCTGCCTGTACTTTGACAAAGTGCAGAACTTGAATTTTTGATGGGGAAGAAGAAGGCAGAGCCCTCTCAGAGCCTGACACCTCACACAGCCCTGGAGAGCCTGATCAGGCTTGCACTGAGGCTCAAGCCACACTGTTCAGCAGCATTTCTACCCTCAGTCTCCCCAGCACCAACCTAAAAGCCTGCCTGGCACCAGGTGATGGAGGATTGGAGTCTTGTATCTTGTTTTCTGAGAACACCATGTGCCTACAAAAGGTTGGGTAATGGCTTGGTGCAGCTGACCACAAAGCC
This sequence comes from Climacteris rufus, assembly GCA_013398175.1. Lineage (NCBI taxonomy): Eukaryota > Metazoa > Chordata > Aves > Passeriformes > Climacteridae > Climacteris > Climacteris rufus. Next base: position 65,255 of record VZRZ01004849.1, read on the forward strand.
AGACTTCCCCCAGCAACATTGAGCAGAGAAGAGGGGAGACCTGAAAATTATTAGCAGTGCTTTCCAGTTATAATTTCTATGGTTTAGCAGGAAGATGACTCTGTCTTTCCTCGTGGCTTCAGCACAAAGGGAGGTGAAATCCAGTGTTGAATGGAGCGCTGCTCCTCTGCTCATTGGCAGGGTGTGACGGATGAGAGGGTTTGGCGAGGGCTGTGCCTACCCCACCCCTCCAGTCTGGCAACAAGACAACAACACAGATGAATTTATGTTCCTCATTCTTTCCACTTCTGCTAGTGCTGTGTTTCTGTTCAGTTTTCCTCCTCTCTGATACTTGTCTCAAACTTTAATTCTCTTAGTGTTTTCCTCCCTGCGCTGCCAGCTCTCTCTCCTAATTTCTCCTTTCATGGCACTTCCCTCTTATCTGTGTTTGAGCGCAAATTACTTTTGTTTTGTACCACTCAGTTTTCTTTCACCAACTCTATTCTTCCTCTTCACAACCTAAACTCTGTATTCCCAGGAGGCCTGGCTTATCCCAGCTCTTTGAATTCAATTAATTGATCTTCATCATCCAGATTGCCATTGGCAAAGAAAACCAGCATGCTGACTGTCTTTGTGCTTTAACTTCTGCCTTATTCTCATTTAATTTGTGCTCTTTGCAGCTTATTGAGCCCTAATTACCTCTGCTGCCACCTCACTGTATTCAATTATAGCCTTCATCTCGCTGACCTGACATCTCTGTCCTCATCAAATCTCACCTTTCTGACTTTGCCCATTATTTTTGTACAAAATCAGTGCCCTCCATGGGGAGCTCAGTCCTTCCAATTTCACTTCATTTTCTTGATTACTTCCAGGCACTTTCCCTGCATTTCCCTGCCTTCACTTCTCCAAGCTATTATGGGATTCACCAGGGCACAGCAGACCAGTGGCACTCAGGCAGTGGTTTCAACCAGGGCGTTTTGACCTGGCTTGAGGAAAATTGATGTGTACATCAGCAATTCATAGTGAGGGCAAAAAAAATTCTCATACACCCATTGCACAGCTGCGATAAACCCTCAGATGCCCATACAAGGCTGTTTTTTAATTTTTTCCTAACATTTTTCTGGTGAAACCTGTCCCACTGGTGCCTGCATACTTTCTCTCATGCTCCTTTCATTCCTCTTCCTATTATCTCTTCTCCCACCATCCCATCCCACTGCTGTCAGGTCACGATCTCCAGATATGCCTCTTTCAAATATCCTAAATTTCCATATCCTACAGTCCCTGCCCTATTTTTGTGCTGCTCCTGCTCTTTTCCTCCTTACAATTCCGATCATAGTGTGGAGGGGGCTGCACACGGACACAGCATTCCCACCTTCTCTCACACTTTTGCTCTTCCTCCTCTCTCTCTTCATTCTGATTTGTCTCTTTATCCATGATTTTGTTAACTTCTCTGGAAAGGCTGATGATTTCCTTGTAGTTAACATCCTTTCTCTTTGTCCCATTCAAATTTTTACCTTTATTTTCATATTCTCTGGCTCCCATGATGGTGATTTTTGAGTGATTTATGGGCTGTTGTTTGGAAGTGGGAATGGTTTACCACTTATAAAACTATTAGCCACAACACAGAAATTCCCCTGAAGGTTCACTTCTCACTGAGAGTCCTTCAAAGTGCCTGGGTTTGACCATTTTCCTCCTTTCCATCCTTTCTTGCCTCTTGCTGTGAAGCCCCTTCATGTATGGCTGACATGCCTGAGGCTCTGTCCTCTGCCACCAGCAGGTTTCTGGTCAGTGCTGTATGTCTGTGAGTCTCCTGTATCAAACCTTGTCTACTGATACCAATATATCACTGTTCATGATGCCTTTGGTATCTCCTAATTTCATTGACCTTAATAGTGTTTCTTTTAAAAAAGAAATTCTGGCAACTGCTGCTCTAGTG
>VZRZ01004863.1:0-27035 GCA_013398175.1 Climacteris rufus
GGAAATGGCAAATCTGCGAGACTCACATCTGCGAGTTTATATTTTTCCTCCTCAGTTAAATAAAAGCCTTTGGTGACAGAAAGGACTAAATAAATATGAAGCCTGTTTCCTTATGAAGAACTGTATGTGCCATATCACATACTGCTCACCTGTAAATTTGCTGTTATGGATCTACATCATTAGGTTACAAATTTTAAATCAACAATAGTTGTAACAAGCAGCTTTACAGTCAGTAGTTCCTGTGCTTGTTCAGGCATTTCTTTCTAAATTGTTTATCTGTGCTATTTAATCTGAAGACCACAACAAGCACCTAAAAATGTTGGGCATGTCTGTTATGCCATTCATCTTATTTTAAAACAGTTTCTTGCTTCTTGGGTTCTCAGCAAGCAAACTGCTCTTCTATAAAATGCAGAATTGAACAGCAGCATACAAAATCCAAAGTGAACCACTTGCTCTGTGAAGTTTTACTGATCCTGAAGAAAAAAACCAGCAAGAAACTTACATTTTCATAAGCAAACCCAAAAGTGCAGTGATGATTTCACTGGAGGTTATAATCGCAATGTAGCTCATTTCAAGTGATGATGTATCTTTAACAAGGGAGTTTGAATCTAATATTTATTGATGAAATTGTTTCAAAGACAAAAGCTAAATGCAACAGCTTTGTATAACACTTTTAGGCTCAAGGCTGTATTCAGTCTCCTGTTGGGCTTGGACCACACTTGGTGAAATAGTTGTTTTCTAGTAAGTTTGTTCCAGTCATTAAAACATTGTTATAACAGCAGTTTACACCATTAATTCTTCTCTTAAATGTAGAATTCATTTTACTACAAGCCAATTGGAACAAATATCCCTGACACTGCTATTTAAGCTGTTAATGATTCATTATCATACTCATTTCAGAAATTATTTTCCAGCAACTTCTTCTCTTTTTTCCCTATCTATGTGAAAAATAACAAACACTTTCTACTTTCCAGAGGTGGTAGAACTAATTGTCACTGGTACACTGATGTATTATCTTAAAATAATCAAGAGCACTCCCTCCCTGGAGTGCTTTAGGAGGAGCTGAGTCACATACCATATCAACATCTCAAACATTTAAAGGATTTAATCAATAACTGTGTGGCAAAACACCATCCTAAGTCCATGTTTAGAAACAGTAAGTTATTTGACTTGATCTGATTCACTGAGACAGATGAACAAAACACTTTGATCAAATCCTTACTGAAGAAATCAGGTCAACTGAAATTATTTACAGAACAATTGTATTCTTCTGTATTTCATTAAATTGAGAAGAGATCCCATTGTGGGTTTTAAAATTTGAGAACCAAAAATAAAATGTTCTTTCATTTCTAAAAATTATGAGTAACTATGTTTGCCTAAATGAAACATTTTCATTTCAAACCACACCTCACCTCAAAATTGAAAGTATTTTTTACTCCTTTTCCCTTAATTCTTATCTTTGTCTATGATTTGCTTCCTCCTGTTTTGCCAAACTCAATATACCAGTTTATTCACAGCATCCTGCTGATACACAGCAACCGTGCATGTAGGGATTGTCCTCTTTGCCCTACAGCCACTTCCACCCTTCCCTGCATTCCTGATGTAGGCACCAACCTCCATCAGCCATCTTCAGAGGGCCCAATCTTATCCCAGCTCATTTCAACAAATTTTGCACTTCAGTCTTAAGATATTTTATATTCTGACAACCATCTCACCTTTTTGATTTTATGCATTACTCATGTTGGCATTTCCCTGACCTTCCCCTTGGCATGTCTTAGTTTTCTTCAACTACTCATACACTTATTTTTTTCATTTCCCTCAAGACAGGCGTCACAGACAGCTAGTGCATGAAACAGACTGATAGAAAGGCTGAAGTTTCAAACAAGAAACCAGATTACTCATTAAGCATTAAATTAGAAATTTTATCTCTGCTCTGAAGATATGGCATCAAAGTCTCCAATGAGAATGGTTTCTTATTAGCCTCTAAGTAAAGTTTTTATCCTGTATTATCACAGCAAGTGGCTGAAACCAAAGGAATTTAATAAGCACCTCCAAACTGCAGGTCAGGTTCCTCACTGAGCCCTTAATTGGAATGTATAGATCCTGCAGGTGAATAGGCTCTCTACCAAGGACGTGCATTTTGCCACTTTATCGGGGTGAAACACGACAAACTACTCTCATTAAGTTTCAAGCGTATTTGTTCTTGAGTGTCTGGAAGACTTTTTCAGAAAACCACCACTTCATCTCCATCCCATATCATTTAAGCATCTCTCACTTTTTTTAGACAAGACTAGTACATTTACACAAGTGAAAGCAAATACACAACAGTGCAGTAATTACTTATTTTGGAATTTCTACTGTGAATTGTTACCTATTGTCATCTGCAAATTGCAGCATAATTTGCTTTCTGAAATACAAACTCGAGACCAGCCCAGGTCCAAAATCAGCTTACTGAGGAGGGGTGAGTGGTAGATCAGGCGATGTCCAAATTTCTACCATCAGTGTGTTCCCTTGCAGCAGAGGGAAGGGCTTTTCCACCTGCTGTAACCCAGGAAAAAGCTCCAGGCACATCTTTTCCTGACACAGCCCAAGGAGGAAGAAAAATGGTGACATTGCAGAGGTTTTTTTTCCTTTTCTGAGTCGTGTCTTAGAGCCTAAACAAAATTTTTAATCAAATGAGTCTGTAAAAAAAAAAAAAAAAGCATTTCTGTTATCCCACATAAGAAACAATAGTGTTTAGTAAAACTTCAAAGTCTCAGGGAAGTAAAGTACATTTCTGCCAAAACAACTCAACTCTGGCAATCAACCATCCAAATCAAAATTCTATTACAGACAACAAACAAACCACACCAAACAAAGAAGCCCCCACAACAACAAAACCCCAAAAAATGAAAAAAAAAAATCCAAGAAAATATTGCAGTGTCCTCCTTTCAAAAAAGTCCATAGGTAAAACATAGGCAAACCTATGATTTCAGAAATAGATTTTCCTTCAGGGAAATTTTATAGGAACACAGGGAGGCAAGGTTCTGTACTGTTTTTGTGTATGGCCTACAGACACACAAAAAAAAATTTACAACATTCAGTCTCTAGCAAACAATCTCTCAGGAGGATAAGTAGGACCATAAAACCTCCCTAGTTACAGAAGTCATCTTGGTCATTGGTGTTTTTTGCCTCATCATCTTACTTTAAAAGAAAAGTGTAGATTATTATTATGTCCGGTCTTACTTGTTTAACTTCTCAAAATATTCATTTCCTGAAAAACAAAGCAGTGGTTTTCTTCATAGATAATAACTGTAATGTATAGTGGTATATCTGTCAGATACAAGTCCATCAAAGCACAGGTACTTTTTCTCTACCATATTCCCCACTATAACAGAAATATTGTAAGAAGTCAATCAACTACTACATGGCTATGAGAAGAGAGACAGAGGAGCTGACTGACCAAAGGACTGCTCATGATGGGGACTGGTGGCATCACAGTTACAGGGGGAAACACATTATCCCTGCAAGGACAGAAGGAAAGCCATCCCAGCTCCAAGCCAGGGCCTCCAAGCCAGCCTGCAGCAGCAGTATCAATGTCTACAGTTCCCTCTTTGGCCTCTTGCATCCCACATGTTTACCTGAACACCCTGCAAGTAAGAACCAGGCAGGTCCCACCCCATCCCCTCTGGTGTAGGAGATAATTTATACACCAACATCATACACATTACATTTTGAGAACTAAACTTAAAGCATCCTTTAACTGAAATACACCCCTAAGGAGACCATATGGCATTCTCTTCGCTAATGATTCTTCAGTATTTCTCTGGAAAAAGTGCCTATAGCTCAGTATTGAAAGGAAAACATTGACAAAGTGTCTTTTATGCACAGAATTAATACCAGAGGAAAAAAATAAAATTTCACCTCCTGCAGTTTTGAAGACTGGCTTTGGATAATAGAGAATCTTCTTTTATCAAGACTGCACAGTCTGAAGGGACAGCCATGCTTCTGTCCTCATTCCCACTGCACAACAAACTCAAGAGTGGCATGATGTTGGATTGTTGCTGGCAGTGGCAGAGCCTGCAGCCATCTTCTTGCACCACAGCCTCCTCCTCTCCTCCAATACCATTGCCAAAGCTGCTTCCAGCACGAGCTGATATTTGGGGATGCCCTTTTTCTACTCTGGCACCTCACAACAATGTCACTTTTCTGTTCTTTTTTAAATCACATCCGTCTCTTATTTGCCCTTTTAAAGTCATTAGCAGCAAAATTGCCAATATAGTGCATTCTGTCTAGGTTGCCTTGCCAAGGGGACACTGGATTCAGACCTCATTCGCGATGACTCTGTTTCTGCATTATCCAGGCTTCACACATTTGACAATATATCACCTCATTTGGAGCACGTGCAGACATTCCTTATTCTGGGCCATGGCTTGTTGAATTACTTCCAATGCATTTATTTGCCTGCTTGAGTCTGACAGCAGGCCATGGTTGTTATTTGCTCTTTGCTCATGCGCCTGGCTCACCTTTCACATGGTGTCATACACTGAATTTTTAATCCTCATTTTCAATGCCACAATAGTTTATCGCTAGGTATCATAAAAGTTAGTGTGAAGCTAACAGGGGTACAAACCTGTCCAATTGCATGCAGCTTCTGAGCTGAGCCCTTCTTTACAAACTTAGCAGTTCTCTTCTGTTTACATCGGGCAGAAGCTTCAAGACTTTACCTTTGAGACCTGGATTAGCTATTCATTAATATGGCAAAGTCCAAGTCATTCAGCACAAAAATATTCTTTTTATCTCATGTGTCAAACTGAGAAGAAATAATTTCCTGCATTGTGAAAGCTCTTTGAAAACAGCAGCACTGAATAACCATTAAATCACAGCTAACAGAGACTTTACAGGAAACATTTTTGTACATGAACACAATGCTGAAGGGTAATGGACCTCCACTGAGCCAGCAAATTCTGCACAGGTAAGAGACATTTTACCAAGACAAACAAGAGCCGCCAGAACATCCTTTTGAAAGAGAAAATAACGGAAAAAAACTCAGTAATACAGCACAGAGACTACAGCATTGCAGGTATCCTTGATGTGACACAGCATGAAAATGTAGGTTGGCTGTGTAGTGCTGCATCATTGCAACACAACACCATGTCACTGTGCCACAGCACAGAGGGGACACAGTCCCTGATGGGACTAAAGGGCCACATCACCAAATACCAACCTGACTGTTGTGGGTTTGACCTTTTCAAGGAATTTCTCTCCCATCAGTTACCTGACAGGGAGACCTATGGCAGCGGAGGGGGTTGCCCAGTCGATAAATGGGCGATATTTAAGAAACAAAATAAATAGCCGGCACTGCCACAATGATTGTCCAGCCAGAGAGACAGAATGCCCCGGCTGGGGGCTGCTCTCGGGAACTGCAGCAGAACACCTCGAGAGATGGGGAGACAGCCGAGCCTTGGCTGGAGGGGCAGGGGCCAGGCTCGGTCTCTGTTCGGTTCGACGGTCGGGGCACGGCCGTGCACGGTGCCGGTTTGCCCGAGAACAGCGCTGCGCTGTGACTCGGTGCTGAGCGGCTGTCTCCGCGGGCCCTGCCCAGGGTACAGTGCTGCGTTGTGGCTGAGCAGGGATGGGCTGTGTCCGCTGCCCCTGCCGCTGCTGGGGTTGCTGCTACACTGCAGCACCTGGCCCCGGTTCTGCCTGCTTCCGTTCCGGCTGCTGCTCCGAGGATTCAGCCGCGGCCCAGCTCGCTGCCCGGAGCGCTCCCTGTGAGTTCTGCAAGGGGAGCCCCCTCCCCTCTGGCCTCAGGCGCCCCGACACGGGGAAAGGTCGCTGCACTGGCGCCCGGCCCCCTCAGCCGCGGGGAGCCATGGCAGCCTCCCCGCCTCAGCGCGGCCTGGAGCGCCCCTGCCGGCTGTGGGCGGAACTACACCCATGGGAGATTTGCTGGGCGGGCGGGAAAGAGGCTGCTGTTGGGTTCCTGGGGTTTTTTGTTGCTGCTGTTGTTGCTGTTTGTCTGTCTTGTTACATATCTATCTATCTATCTATCTATCTATCTGTCTATCTATCTATCTATCTATCTATCCCTCTATATATATATCTTTCTATTTATCTATCTGTCTATCTATCTAATCTCCTAGTAAAGAACTGTTATTCCTTTACTCATATCTTTGCCCGAGACCCAGTAATTTCAAGGTTATAATAATTTGAAGGGAGGTTCCCACCTTCCTTGGCAGACACCTGTCCTTTTAAACCAGGACACGGACCCAACTGATTGCCAGCTGCTCATGAAAGACTGCAAAACCCCCTGGACGAGTGTTCTGCAGAACAACTGGACAAATAACTTAAACATTTTTCTAGAAGTGAGGGAAACCAACATCTTTTTCCCCCCATATTTTTGACCAAGCTGAGCTTTGATGGCCCTAACGCTGCAAGGAGAGACAATTCTTCCTAGTGAATAGCCAGGAAGAAGAGAAAACTTCCACAATCAAGCTGTTGTTAATGTCTGATGTTAATTAGAGAGAGAGATTTCATAATACAGTGTTTAGCAGCATGAAACAAGAGCCAATGCAAAATGGTTTTAAGGAGTAAAGACTCCAGAAAACACTATTTCCGTGTATTCATCCTGATACAATTCAGTAAGATGCTAGTTTAGATTGCAGTTTCTCATTTTTACTACTCTGAATTCAAACATGCTGAGTAAAACCCATAATCTAACTGTTTTCTATTTAAGTTATTTAGAGAAAAACACAAAATGAAGAGGGGACAGAAACTGAATTCATGAACTAGTATTCTAGACTGACCAATAATAGTTTTTTTCTCTTAAGGAACCGCATTAGTGGCAACCTTGTTTTTTCCACTGTGCTCACTAAAAAAAAGAAATTCTAACTTCTGAGAGTCACAATTCAGCATTTCCTCAAGAAAACCAAAGTTAAGAGCTTACATTTTCCCTCCTGTGCCTGCGTTGCCTAATTCACTCACCTCTCTTACCAGTCAGTTAAGAGAAGGCTTAACTTATCAATTTCCTCTGATGACTTTTACTATCACTTGATGTTTTATTCACTTCCTACAGATCATACCCTTAAAGTATATTTTTTATTTGCAGTATTTTAGTACTTTTACAGCTCTGTTACATTTTCTCCCTTGTGTGATGCATCCTTCTTCTCCTCAACACCTCTCCTAACTCCAGCAGAGATCTAAAGCTGAAGGGAAAGAAACATTTTGCAAAGGGTCCAGAGTGACTGGGGCTGCCTTGAAGGAAATTAAATGAGTTTCTGCAGTGATCAAAAATACCACACTAGTTATAGTTGCACAGTGCAAAGCAATTGGATTTTCCCTGCTGAGCAGTTGCTATTGCATTTCCTTTGCTGCAGCCTTTTTTGGATAGTACGTCAGTGTGAGGAGCTGCACAGGGATCCATCCCTGGCAGCAGAAGGAAGGATCACAGGCTTGGGGAGAGCTACAGACCACCGGGTGGGCACTGGTTTTCACTGGGCTTCAGCAGTACTGCACAGAGCATCATGCAATCTGTTGATGAATCCAGAAACTGGAACTTGGCAGAAAGCTGCTGAAATTCCCCACAAGAAACCAGGTGTTCCCTATAAGATGAGGAGGGTATCACTTAAAGCTAAAAACTCATAAGGATTGCCCCCCAGGTGTAAAAACATGACCTATTTTCTCCATTATAAGGTTGTTGTCAGTTTGCTTTCCCAAATCTCCATGAAGATTGGATCACACTGTGCTAATTGCTGTACAGAAACCTTGGCACAGAAACACAGTCCCTCTTCCAAACAAGTCATACTGCTGATTGCCTCGATATTATAGGCAAATATGAGCAGAGTTGGCAGCAGAAAGATCAACATACAGTGAAGCCTAGTGGTTATCCACGCCACCCACATGGGGTTGGATGATTCCATAATACCATTTGTAAAAATGTTAATACTAAAAATACATAAAGTGACACCTCAATTCTAATTTTAGAAAAAAGCATTTAGATGTCAGAAATCTTATAGTGACCCTGCCATTATCTAGGTTTAAGTTTTTACCTAATGTTTAGAGTTTTCAAGGATAAAAATTTAATGACTGCCTATATTCTACTGCAGGCAGAGACCCAGGGGAGGGTATGGGGAGGAGTGAAGAACCATATGAAAACTTAAAAAAAGGCAGGAAAAGTAAAAAAAAAATCCCATGCAAACATTCTTTTTACTTTAGCAGTAGAGTCTGTTGTTTTGTAGATATCTCTCTTCTTTTATGGAGCAGGCAACAGACCCATTCAATAATCTTTAAGACAGTAAGAGACAGCAGCAGCTGTCTTATTTTTTGAAGCAAAGCAAAAATGCAGTTAAGATGGCATGGATCTGCTGTTATGACAGTCCATGCCTGTTTCCTGAAAGAAAGACACTACAAATGAAAAATGAAAAATCAAAAAGCAAAAGAAAAAGAAAAAGAAAATAGAGTTTCTGCTTGAGGCAAGCTGCTTTCTTACGTGCAGCCTCCTATCCAGAGGATAGAAGGTACAATGCCCCTCCAAAAGCTGGACACCGTTTAGCTACTTTGTGATCACGAGCTCATAGCAGTGCTAAAAGAAGTCATCTGAAGGTTTTTGAAAGAAATCAAAGAATTCCAAAGGGAAAAAGAAATAGTATGGAGAAGGATGTGGAGGTAAGCAGGAGTCAGAGGATGAAGGGCAGCAGATCTCAAACAAGTTCCCTGCAGCCAATTAACTTTATGCAAACATAACCCTATCAGCCATGTGGGGGGAGAAAATGGGGCAGATTGCAGAAGGTTTAGAGAAGAGGTTTAAGAAACATCTTAAAAGTCTACAGAAGACAACAGGGAGGACCACAAGTAACCCATGGCTTGCCAGCCTGATAACAGGTAATATAGCACTGATGTTACCTGTGCCAGAGAGCAGTAGGGAGGTTTGGGTGGTCAGCCTCACCTGTGTTAAATTTCATCTAACAGAAATATCCAGGGAGAAGTGTCAGAGGTAGAAATGGATGAACTGGTGCAGGAAGACATAAAAGAAATAGAGAGAAGTGCAAATTAATGTTCCCTGGAGGTCAGCAAAAGCAGTGCCACATCTGTTCCACTGTTTTCACCCTCGAGAATCTTTTCCAAACTACCCTTAGCACTCTGTCTGCAGCTCAAAGCTATCGCTTCTTGCTTCTCTTAAAGCCAGTTCCATGCCTCCTACCCATGCTCCTGCCGTCTCACACTGGGAAAGCTGTCCAGCTCTGCCACTGAGCACAGGAACCCACGCTGTTTTATGATGCCTGTGAGGCACAGGACTGAGTAGAAAACCTGAACTCCAGCTGCAGCTTTGCACTAATACATGTAAAAATAAAAATTTTGTTTCAAAACTCCATGAAGAGCTTATAGCTGCTACACACAAGACTGACACAGTCCTACAAATACCAACAACAACTCACAGCCTTCAACTCCTCTGGTACTGTACAAATTTGTGTCCTAACCCCAAGTTATATTAAAATAATTTCTCAGCAAGATGTTTATTTTAAATGATGTCATAGCCTGTCTACTGATATGAAATCATGGTTAATACACATATTTAGACTGAAACAATTATCCTACAACAGTGATTTCTGCATTATAATAGATTCATTAGCACAGCCTCCCCTCAAATACTTTAGTGCAATTCCAAATTGTAACATGATTGTAATGATATTGGAATAGGCTGTTCATACATTTGCATTGAAATAGGACCGATATAATAATCACCATTCATCCAGCCATTTACACTAAGTATCTACAGACTTACACAAAATTTTGCCACTAAACTCCAGCAAGTAGATTTCTAGCACTATTTTTCATTCTGGATACCTTTTTAAATCTATATCTATTCCCTTACCATAATCCAAATGGAAATATGGATAAGACTGTTGAAGACAGAAGCTATGTTTCCAATTCTGGTGCCAAGGAGATCTATATTGTAAAATAATCATAGCATAGCCACTATATTTGTCACATACCCATCATAATTTCAACCTTTATGTCATTTAGCACCACTGAGTTCCTTCTTCACCCTGTTCTCCTCAAGAAATTGTCAATAATATTTAGGTCAGTTTCATCAAGAAGCTAGACAAAAAGACTAGATGTATAGAAATGTTATGATACAGTTAGTTTAATAACCTGCACTGTGCACTTAGTTAAAAAAAAACTACATAAGCAAAGAAATTCTAAGCCATAGCAGCTGCAAATGCTGACCACTGTAATACAAATATGCAACCTGCAGTTTTTCATAATAATTATGTACTAAGGGGTAAGTACACTAGCCTCCAAAATGTCACTAGCAGATCAAATGGGTCTTAAGGGCAGCAATTTAAGCAAAATGACCAAACAAATCTTTGCTCCAAACTGTCAGAAATTAGCTTCTGAAAAAGTTAAGCTCATTTGCTTGAGGACTTTCCAGTTATGGAGCTACAAGTGGGGCTTGGTGGGTCCCTGTTGTGGGCAGGGCTCACAAGGTGTATCCCATAATCCTTTGTACACAAATTATCACTGTTCCACCTGGCTTCCTCCTCCACCCTTTGCGGCTCAGGGGACATCGCGAGGGATGTCAGCTCAGCAGGGACCCTGCACAGGGTGGCAGCAGGGCCAGGCTGGCCTTTTCCCTTTGGGATTGAGGAGCGCAGCCGCGTGGGTAGCAGTGTGCGTGTACCTGGCCCGTGGTGTTGCTACATTGTGACTTGGCACTTGGATCGCACCTGCCTGTCTTCACCATTTCTGTGGTGGTGGGACCGACTGCTGCTGTTTGGATCTGCCTGCCTTCACTACTCTTGCCCACTACCAGCGGTGGTGCCGAGACCAATTGTTCCCCGTGAGTTTACAAAAGGAGCCATCTCTCCTCTTGCCCCTCAGCTGAGCCGCCATTTGCCACATGGAGAGGTGGCTGCACCTGCACCACAGCGCCCCCTGCAGCCGTGCCTCGCCAGGGCCCGCCGGCGCCCCCTGCTGGCTGCGCTCATAACTATGTATATAGCTATGTAGATATCTATATAGATGTATCTCCTACTAAAGGCTTCCTATTCCTTTTCCCACAGCTTTGCCTGGAAGCCTCATTATTTCAAAGTGATAATAATTTGGAGGGAGGGGGTCATCTTGCCATTTCAGGAAGGTTCCAGCCTTCCTTGGCAGATATCTGTCTTTTAAACCAAGGCAGTCCCAGACAGTCACAGTGCTTAGATGGCTGGAAAGCAGTGGGACTGGACAAAGCCACATTTTAGAGGGGCTGGCAAAAATAACCACCCCGAGACATCACTGCAGAGTGATAGCCATGTTTGTCCATTTCAAAATTGTGAAGAACGATGCTTCACTTATTGTTGTGGTGCCTCTGGGCGTGGCTTGCGACCAAGCCCAGCCCCCCTGGGCCAGGACCACTGGTTCCTTCCCCGCACCACGCGGTGCCGGTTCCTTTCCCCGCCCCTGCACGGCAGCTGGGATGGTGCATCCCCAGCCTGGCGGGGGCTGTCCCGGGCCAGGGCGGCAGGGGCTGTCCCCACCCAGGGGAACAGCTCATTGGTTCCTATGCCGGGTGCAGACAGCCGACTCACTGGCCGGCGCCCACAATGTCAATCATTGTGGTTCTCCACAGTGATTGGCTCTCCCGACTGCTCTCCCCTCGCCTCCGTCTTAAAATGCCCTGACCTCCATGTTGAATTTGTCTTCTACTGCACCGTGATCCAGTAATAAAATCCTGTTGGCGATAAGCGGAAAAGAACCCTTTCTCGTCTCTTTACTTCCCTGCATAAATTAAACCACTGTGCGTGAGCTAAGCCTAGATCTGCGGGAGTCTCGATGCCTGGCTCGCCTCTGATCGGAGACTAGATAAGGCCTGAGTCGCGTTATTTAGGAAAATGGGACCGACACAAGATACTCCGAGTTACTCATGCTCTCTACCCGCAGCAACTTATGAAAAATTTAACTGTTTATTAATAAAAATAAAAATTAACAATAGGGTCACAAGGTCACAAGACCAAGAGCGGTATCGGGTGTGTGGCAGTCAGCCAGAGGCACACCCTCCGGGAGCTGTGCAGCCTCTTTTATATCCCCCCTAGTGTCAATCAAATAATTTTATACTTTTTTCCAATCATATTGTAGCCCATTCCTTATCCCACCTCTCCAGGGTGGTCTATCCCTGCTCCACCTCATGGAGGGTGCCTAATTTGGCAATGGTGTGTGCCTACTTTTGATTGATGTCCTGATTGACACGAGAAAAGAACTTTCTAGAATGCTGCTCTCAGCCCCCAGTCGCCATGTTGGCTCCATTATATTTACGCATTTTATTTGAAAATCAATAGAAAAATATGTGAAAAACCATACAACCAACCAGGAACACAACCACAACTGGCAAGTACAGCAAAATAACTCAAATAATACTATGGTAATACATTAACACCAACCAGCATCCTAATTAACACCTTATTCTAATTAATAATTAACTTTTCAAATATATGGAAGTCAACTCCAATTTTGGCAATCTATAACACAAATGGCTTCAGTCAGTTGCACTGATGAGACTCTTTAAATGCACCATTAACCCTGAACCAGAGAATATGACTTGGTTAGCATCACACTTTCACAGGCACACAGATAAAGTTCAAAATAGGTTGTTTATGCCAAATACAGGCTGCTAACTCATTTTTCACTCTGGGGAATGATGTGCAAGTGCACATCGTGCATACATCAATGATGCACCACTGTACAAGTGTACACCTTTGCTACTCAATGAGGACATAGAATCCAAGAGCAAAGCCAGGTCTAATTGCCTCAGACAAAGGTCAATGGTAACCTTTTTTTAATAGCATAAGGACCACAGATAAGATGTGCATACCTACACCACACAGGTAAGGAATTTACTATAATACTTGCTTAAACTGCAGCATTTCCTTATACAGAATTATTAATTTCCTCTTTTTTATGTTTGCATTAAGAATTTACTAATCCTAATTAAAACATAAGAAGTTCTCCATGGAGGATATCTTCCCTGGGAGTTGTGTCCCAGGGTGTTGTTCTCCTATGATCTCCAGTAAGAAGGATTAACTTGTTTTTCCCAACAGAAATCTCTCCCCAGATGCTTATTCTCACAAAAATATTATTGTTTCTTTACTTAAAGACAAAAAGCAAGACTAGTGGTAGGGACAGAGGGACCTGCTGCCTCACCTTTCAGGCTTGATACCCCTCCATGTACCAAACAAGCAGTGCTTCTCGCCATGCACAGTTTCTACCAAGGCCTTTGCACTCCACTGCCTGCTCCATGATTCAGTAATAGCTGGACTTCTTGTCCCTGAACTTTATCTAACATACATTTTTATTCCCTTTTCCAACACACAAACTTTTATAATCCCCAGTAGGAATGAACTCTCCAGTTACACTGAACTTTGTTTGCCCCAAACCTGCTAGCTATTTCATGTTACATTTCCAGCTCTTGTATTGGGAGAAATTAAGAAAGCCCTTCCAAATCCAATCCTCCTTAAATCCAATGCATGCACAGATTATTGTAAAGATTATGGCTCTTGGTATATTGGGAAAATTAGAAATTTTCAAAGTTTCATTCTGTGATTGAGATTCCTCTGGTGTATTTGATGAGCTTACCAAACTTCCTCTATATACAGCTTCTTATTTTCTTATATTTACATCTTAAGTGTTATTGAGAAAGTGTTATTGAGAAACTGAGAAATTGAGAAAGTGTTATTGAGAAAGTGTTATTGAGATATAACCATGATTTCCAGAAGCTCTTCCAATAACAGAAATTTGGGTTCAGAAATATTATGTTAATCTATTAAATATTTCTTAGGAAGAAGAAGTAAGAACCATAGAATCCCAGAATCATTTGGGTTGGGAATGCCCTTAAAAACCATCCCATTCCAACTCCTCTGCTGTGGGCAGGGACGCCTTCTACCAGATCAGGTTGCTCCAAGCCCCAACCAACCTGGTCTTGGACACTTCCAGGGATGGGAAGTAGCTGTATTAGCTGGCTTCTGTCACAATATTAGCCATAGTATTTTTTTTCTAAAAATTATGAAACAGGAAACAGCCTAGGATCACCACGAAAATGTGTTTTCTGCTTTACAGCATTTGAAGAAGAAAAACCTGAGTCTTTCAAGCAACTATGCCACCCCCTTTTTATGTTTGCTTTCCTAAAGCAAACACTTCATTAAAGCATCTGTCTGGCACTGGCCTAGTGTAAGTTTAATAAACGTAAGCAGCTAAACCAGAGCTTTGAGACATAGGGTATCTTTTTACAAATAAAACATCCTTTGGTAGTGTTTGAAACACTTTTGAAACTTTCACACCTGAATTTTAATGAGCAATTGTGACAAGAGTAGTATTTGCCAAGTTACAAGCCCAGATGTTCTGCGGGTATAAAGCGTGAGTAACTCGGAACCTTTAGCAGCAGTCTCGTGTCCTGAAGAAAGCGACTTCAGCTTCATCCAGTCTCTGATTGAACAGAGTCGAGCCAGGCATCGAGAGCTCACGCGAGTTTAGGCTCAGTTCACGCACAGCGGTTTAATTTAAGCAGGGAAGTAAAGAGATGAGAAAGGGTTCTTTTCCGCTTATTGCCAGCAGGGTTTTATTACTGGAGCATGGAGTGCAGTAAAAGACACCAAAATGGAGGTCAGGGGCCATTTATAGGACGAAGGCGAGGGAAGGGCAGTTGGGAGAGAGCCAACCACTGCGGAGGATTACAATGATTGACAGGGGCACCAGCCAGCCCCTCGGCTGTCTGCACCAGCACAGCAACCAGTGAGCTGTCCTTTTGGGCGGGGACAGCCCCCACCGCCCTGGCCGGGGAGTCCCCATGGTGACCCAGGGCTTCCTACCCCCGGCTGCACTGTGCTGGGGGCAGTGGGGGGGGGAAGGACCGGCCCCCGCGGCGCCGGCATGGCAGGGCCGGGCCGGGTCATCAGCCATGCCCAGAGGCACCACAACACAGATGCAACTTTTATACAGTAAGAACCAAAAAGCCTACGCATGATCTAGGGAAATGTCAGAAAATATGTTATTTTTGAAAGTCGGTGACCTAAGATAATTATTCACTAAGGACAACAAAGTAAAAGAAAATACAGTTTTGAAGGACAGAGTATTTTTATGTGCTTATTCTTGAAAACATGGAATAAGGAAAGGGCATCACGTACCAAAAGGCAGCAGCAAATAAAACCTGTAAGGGCTGACACAGACACTGGTAATGCATTACTGAATCTAGTGCTATACCACAGCTTGTCAGCATTAAACTGATGCACTGCAGAAGCACCCTTTCTTTGTAATCCAAAACAAGAACTCAAAGCTAGATTTGAGACAACACTAGAATAAAATTTTAGTCGTTAGAGCAACAAATCAGGACTTTTCTTTCCCCACTTTAGCAAGGTCTGAAGCACCATTTCATAGTCATGCACTACAAAGGAGTTGCAGTACCCATCAATATTTGGAAATCTTTGCTTCTGCAAGATGTTGTCTCACCTTACATTGTTTCAGCATAAAAGCTCATGAGGACAGCAGGGAGCAGCTTGCTAATAGTCCTGAACCCTAGTTTCACCTGTGCTTGACTTTCCTAAGTCTACAGGAACACATGATAGCCAGAAAGAAGATGACAAAGTGCAGGCAAACCCTGCCAGATCAATGCCACGAATTGAGCCCTCAACTTACCTGCTTCAACTGCATCACTCCGGCTGGCAGCAGTGGGACACGATTTCACTCCAGGACTTCAAAGCAGAGCTGAGCTTAGATGAAGGCTGGCTTTGCCAGCAGGACACTGATGTGACAAGCTCCAGGCTCTGCCTTCTTGCACTTTCAAAACAACAACAGAAAAGCAACACCCAAGGGTATTTTGACCACCAAAACCTCACATGTGTGACCTGGAGACAGCCATTTCTGTCATCCCGCAGTCCAGCCTGCAGCTCCCCTCAGCCTGGAGGAGAACAAATGCCCTGTGAGCCAGGCTCCAAGGGCCATTCTCCACCTGCGCACACCCCTCACAGGCAGCCACAGACCTTCAAACACAGCTCAGCTCACGGGAGCTTCACCGCTTGGATGCTGCCAGCTCCCTCCCCGCCGGGAGCCACAGCTCAGGGCTGGGGGCACCGGGCAGCCCCAGGCTGGGGAGTGTTTCAAAGAAAATAACAGCATAAACTGTTAAGAAAGGATTCCTTTATTCTGATATCAGGAACATATTGGGGTTGTACCCCCAATAAATTCGTTTTATTAGGCATTTTGCCCTCAGATTTATATACATTGTAATATTCAAAAGACTTCCCGAATCCCTCCCAAAAGTCTTTCCCACGTTGCACATTGGTGGTACATCACTTAGAAATTTTTTGGATTTTTGTCCTTTATGTTTTTTGTGGAGCAAGATTGCCATCTACTGCTTGGGATTTGTAACTACAGTACTTATTTTGGGGTTTTCGGGGTGCTTACTTCAATTTGATACGATTCCATCATCGTCGCCATCATGTCTTTTGATTAAACCTTCATTCTGGTGGTTTTTAGCATCTGCATAATCAACTTGAGCTAACTTTGTCCATTCCTTATCATGGCACTGGAGGACTCATGCAATTAGGCCCAGCCAGGTGAAACCCAGGACTCTTTCAACTGGACAGGTCTCTACTTATTCAGCATTCTGAAGGACTTAGGTCACTGTAAAGTAGGTCACTGTAATCAAGTCACAGTTGGCGAGTTTTGCTCATTTTCTCAGTCCCTTGTTATCAATGTTCTGTTACAAGCTAATGATTTAAATAGCAATTAAAACTAAGTCACAAATGTCAAATGTCTAATACATGGTAAAACTAAACTATAAAATGACAGTTACAAAGTTTAGAAAAACTACAAAAACAGGTAAAACCAAAATACTAAACTAGGCAAAATACAAGAGCCTTTTTTTAGCTCCTTTCAGATGCAGGGCCCCATTGCTGCCCCTCGGCTTAGCACAAACCAACCCAATCTGCATTTGGTTTAGTGGTAAGTACAGCACTAGGCCACAGGTGGCTACTTCAGATGGGTCTGCGGCACAGCGAGGGCCTGCGATGCCTGCCATCAGCAGGGGGAGAAGAAACCCCAAACTTTCCTCAAACACATGGGAGGTTTTAAAAAATATTATCCCAGTTTTGACTGAAGTGGCCTTTGATGAAAGTGAGCGCTACTTTGCTAGAAGAAATAGCACACTTCTTACCAGGAGGCATTTGTGTTCCGAATCAGGGCTCACTAGCCCAGGTTCAAGCCTGAACAACAATCCAGATTGTTCCCTCACTCATGAACAAAGAAGAATCTTCCTGCATGGACAGAACACTTGGAAGAAACAGCTGCCCCAGAATCACCCAAAACATAGGAGCTGATTCTCAGGCACTTCTCACACTACATCTAAAACCTCACCACAGAAAGCCGGCAGCCCCCAGGGCCAGGGACAACCCCCATGCACAAGGAGAGCTCCACAACCTCCAGGTCAACCTCTGACAAGACTATTTTCAGTGTTTTTCACTCCACCTTTGAGACTGGTAACTTCTCAGCAGTAATTTCCCCACCAAAAAACAAACAAACAACCCCAAAAAATAAAGACCTCCCAACAGTTACTTCATAAGCTTTGCAAAGCATTGCACAGTTAAATGCTACCTTTGGTCAGTTTTGGTTTTTAACATCTCAGGTTTTAAATTTAACCATCCCCTCCCCTAATCACCATCTCAAAAACAGCAATATCACTCAAAAGCCATGAAAATCCTTTTAAAAAATACACACCTGCTGTTTATATTTTGTAGTTTTACCAATCCCCTTGTTTCTCTATTCCAGAGGAAATTGATACCCAGCACAGAAAATAGAGCTGGCCTCATACACTGATGAAAACCACAAAAACTTGATCAACAGCTGAATTCTGCGTTCAAATACCTCAGTAACTACATTTCCAGCTTATAGGTGCAGGGCTAAGTAAAACTGATTCTTCTTTTATCACTCAAAAACATATCTGCTTTAAAATGCCCAACATACCACCTCTTTGAAGCTCAATTTTGGCTGAGAGGAAAAAAAAGAAGAAGCAGCTGTGCTGAAACACTGAGCTTACAGCTCCCTGCAGAGTTTCTGCTGCTGGAGCCGGCTTGGAAACACTGCTGCAAACACTGGCACAACTGCAAGGAACTCCCTCAACTTTTCACCAGGAAGCAGAAACTTTTTGCAGCAATTCCATGCTGCTATGACAATAACACTCCCACAGCCCCAGACTGTCACTGCTGGGACCAAAGCTCCTACTGATACCTGTCAGTAGCACATTGCACTAAGCATGCACAACAGCTTCCCTTGGAAAGTGCTCCTGCTTATTAGTAGTAGTTAATAATTAGTTCTAAGAGTATTTACCACAACTCTACTGACAAAAGAGCTCTATTACTTCTCCACATCTTGTGAGATAATTCCGTTCATGTATAGATTGGTTTCTCTAATATATAAAAAGCCAAAAATAATATATATAAAGCAAACAGATAAGCAGCAGTAAACCTGTCTTGGTTAGGTTTAATGCACTGTTTCCAGTATTTTATTGAGGCAGAGGAGCTCTCCTTATTGTTGGCACTACCTCAGCTGCTGCCTCCAAAGAAAATAATAGTTGTAGATCTCCAGTTAAGGGAAAGAAATTCAGGCAGATTTTCAGCAGTTGTTGTCTATGCAGGGAGGTTTTCAGCAGTCCACTCAGCAAACCCTCCTTGTCCTCACCCGTTTGTTCACAAGACACAGAGTATCTCTAGCACCATGGGAGCTCCACCTAATACTCTTACTATTGACAAGCTAAAAATTAACCTTATTTAACCAAATCTCCACTTTATCCTAAATGCTGTACTGTTGCCCTGAGTTTTGCAGTTCTGATGTTTTCGTTCTTTTGTAACTGATTCTCACACATTCTCTGTAAACATAGCCATGTTATTGTAACGATAATTTATTATTTACATTCCTTTCTCCTGGGCACAGAAGTTTGATGGACATTTCCTTTGACCAGTGTGATTGAGGGGCGGCGAAGCTGTTCCTCCAATGCACTATGATTTCTAAGACACATAAATAATAAAGATGGGTGGGGTCCGCTGCCAGTTGTTCCTTTGCTCTCAGCAGGTGTCCATGTCGTTATTGCAACACTGTACAAAGGACTGATAAGTGTTGTCATTTTGTCCCCAGGTAACTGGAACACTGACTTTGGGAGGCTTCACTTGGCAGCTAAAACATCCCACATCTGAAACACAAATACACGGCATCTTCCAAAGGGTCTTGAAGGATGCAGAGACCAGCTCGTGCACCTTAGTGAAAAAAAAATGAAACAGAGAAATCATCACTGGCATGGAATAAACATTATGTCTCATAATTTTTAATTAAAATAATTGTAGGTCAAAAGCTAAAAGCCCCATGGGGAGTAGCCATCTCTGCCATGAATTCAGCATATCAATTTGTTTCATCCAGAACCATTCCAGGGTTTCTTGCCCCATGCTAGTGAGGTATGAACACTGTCCCTAAGAATGGGGCCAGGGCTGCAGCAGTGCCAGAAAGTGCAATGGGACCTGCGAGGCTCCAGGGGCTCCCCACTGCAATGAGGATCTACAGGCAGGAAAAATGCAGAAGATGCTGTCTGCCCAAAACCCCCAATTATTCCCTGTGTGTAAGAAAGCTGTATGATATATTTCCCATGCTTAGAGGTGCACAAGCCTGCATAGCTGTTGACATGTTTGGAAAAAATGTGTCAGTGGTAGAGTTCAACACTGTCTGTTGGTGGTGAATTTAGCTCCCACTAAAGGAAAGGCAGTGAAAGAGAAAAAACCCTGAAGCAAGAAAAGAATCTCAGGAGGGTCACTGGAAATGCTGGAACCAGACAATTTGAGTGGCACAGAGATGAAACAGGACCAGAATTCAGGACGCTCACCACAAACAAACAGCATACTCCATTTTAGGTGTAGAAGAAATACAAGTAACAAGACACTGCAGACCATTGTACAGCCTGCAGACTGAGGGTACTTGGCAGTACTCTGTAGTCAGGGATGTGGTGTGCAACTGGAAACGGCACAGAATTCCATCAGAGGGGTAAAGGGTCTTTTCTAAATGTACTCAAAGAGGAAAGCTTCCACTCATGTCCCAGGAAAGTGGACCCAAACAATCTTTGTTCAGTAATACCAACCAAAATGCAACAGATTGAGTTTTCTGTACCAAATCATAAGGCCACTTTAGTGCAAAATACTGAATTCACTTTTCCACTTTATTAAGAGTCACATGGGATACATGCAGTGGTCCAATAGAGAGAGCTAGCATTGAGATTTAAGGATAATATAGGTGAGGTTAAGGGAGCCCTTCTGCAATTCCCAGGCTCTACTTTAGTGTGATGAAATCTGTGATTTCTGTTACTACACTGTTATGCTGGTGTGCTACGTTGCTATGTATAAACTCTTGTTTTTGTTAAATTTCTTTTATTTCAATGCACTTTTCTTCAAGGGAGAATGCCCTGTTCCCTGTAAACACATTCCTCCTTTTCAGCCTGGTTCCTTCTCCCTGCCCTTTCTTTGACTGATTGTTCATTCTGCCTTGGGTTCTATGCTCTGGTAGATACTTTCACTTAGATAAAGCTAACATAATTGAGGACTAAAAGTGGAACCTTCCTTTGCGGCTGGCAAAACGGTTTTGCATTATAAATACCTCCCAATTCACTTCTCAGGCATCCCATGCTGCCTGTCCTGCTGACTGCTCCAACACACAGCAGAGCTGCTTTTGTGCTGGTAAGTACCGGATGAGATGGAAGCCTTGAAAGTGAAAAAAGGCTCAATAAACCAGAAATCAAGGGTGTACTCAGGACTTCTGTGTCTTTGCTATTTTCCTAGAGGCACACTGGCCTTTGTGAGTCAAACAATTAATCATTTTACTTCTTCAGGCAGAGTTTTAATAGTGTTAAAACACTGGTGCTTCTGGTCATGCCCCAAGCAGATGTGAAAGCTGAGCTGTGACAAAACCTGGCTGGTAATCAGCCTCCAGTAAGGCACCACCATTCCAAGGGAGAGACTTGGAGCCTTCTTGCTCCAAGTGTTGGGGTACCAATGTTGAAAACGAAACCAAAAAGCTTCTAGGCAGGGTAAGGAGAAGTTCTCAATTCCAGCTGATTAAATGCCAGTGTGTGGTTCCAGTCAGTGGGCAGAATTCTGTAGGAGCCCTGACTGAGGAGGAGCGCAGCAGAAGTGCTGCTCTGGAGATTTGCCGCCTTCTCCCACGGCACAATTAATCAGAAAAGGCCACTGAACAAAGAGTTGTCTCCATGAACGGAGTGCATTTTGCATTCTCTGAGGGTACCTCTCCTTCAGGGCTTACACAAAGGTCTAACACAAGTTCAGGCTTCACAGTTACAGACCTCTCAGCTATGACCAAGCAAATGCTAAGCTTGGGTCAAACTTAGAAACTGTCATTAGCATTAACATTATGTTTGTCAGCTCCAACATTTCAGAGGTAGCTCAAGCTGAGCTGCTGAAAACCTTCAGGTTGTTTCTGAAGATTCTTGCAGCCTGAAATTAGACTGAAAAATCCAGTTACATGAGTTTTGATTAGCTTTAAGGATAACTGTAATTTAATAAAAGGATATGTATGGGCCATGGTTTTGGTTTCCTTTTTTAAACACTACAAAGGAAAGAGATGCTTGTGTGAACTGCCCAGCTCTCCAATGATAATTACAAACTCAAAATACAGCTCTAGACCCAGACAAACAGTAACTATTGCTTTGATGCCTGGATTGCTCTTTCTCCATTTCACTGCTGCCCTTTTCCTCATACAGACCACAGAACAGTCTAACGGATAAAAGCAATTATGCTATGTCTCTTAGTTAGTTTTTAAATTATGGTTTTAATACTAAAGTTTAGTAAAAGTCAGATTTAAAAGAAATAAAAACAGCCAGCCTGAGGCCATGCTGTCTGTTTACAAGAACACTGTAGCGGCCCAAAGCCTGGCGGCCCGGGGCTGCCTGTGAGAGAGCCTTCTTTCCCATGGAAGTTATGAAAAACAATAAGATAAGCACCTGTTTTTTTCCACAGCTGTTTTGGGTCCAGGCATGATATGTTTTGATTTGGGTGGTGTAGAACCCAGCCAACCATACCAGGGTGTGGTTGGGCACTAGCGAATCATCTGCCTGGGTTCCTACCTCATAAAAAGGGAATAGGACAATAAACGGAGCTCGCTCTCTGCTCTGCTGCGGGCCAAGCTGTGTTGCCGTGTCCTTATTTTGCCATTGTGACAGAACATTATTTTTCTTTATAAAGAAGGTTTTTTCTTTATAAAGAAGCATTAATAATTATTACTTCAGCCCATAGCAACAACTGTAGTGTAAAGAGTTTTTCTGGACTTTTGTTACACACTAGGGAGAGCATTGTGCTGCTGGAAGAGGGCTTTGGTAATCAAAGCTGCCTGCCATCCAGAGATCACATGGCACTTCGCAGGTGAAAAATGCTGCTTTGGGTTTTTTTCCCCAGATGGGTTTTAAAAGGAAACAAACAAACAAACAAACAAACAAACAAACAAACAAACAAACAAACAAACAAACAAACAAACAAACAAACAAACAAACAAACAAACAAACAAACAAACAAACAAACAAACAAACAAAAAAACAAAAACAACAACAAAAAAACAAAAAAAAACCCAAAAAAAAACCCAACAACAAAACCAGCAAAGAACTTGGACTAAAACTTGGAAAGGGGATAGGGAGTGCCTGAGCTCAGCATTTCATGACATAGGAAGAAAAGGAGGAAGTGAAATGCTCCACCAGCCTGAGCTGAAGAAATGTGCCCTGGGTCACCCAAGCAGTGTCCAGGGAAATGCACCATCTGCAGGTAAGTGAGACCACAGTGAAGATTTAATAGGGCAAGACCTATCACAAGGCTGTGTGATCCTGCATGAAGGCCCAGATAACTCTGCTTTAAGTATTTTGAAACCACACTTGAGTACTCAAGCTCAAATTCGACTATATTCAATAGAGGACCATTGCTTTTACAGACCGGAATAGTAGCATAACAGTTTTCTGCTTGGACTGAATAGACATCCCAAACAAATTCCCCAGGGTTTTTGATTGCTTCTGAACATGATGTTTTTTGGGAATAAACTCCTCCTACCTACAAACTTACATTAACAGGTACTGTGGAAGCCAAAGGGCATATCCTAGATGAGACACCAATATTTGGGTATCAGAGTATTTGAAAACAAAAGGTTCATGTTGCCCAAATCAAAGCTGTCTGTGGCTGCACAGAGTCTCTCTTGAGAAATTCTTCTTTCCCATGCAAACTATGAAAAAGAGTAAGATAACCCTTGGACACCTGCTGTTTTTCCTGAGATGTTTTGATTCAAGACAGTGTGTTTTGGAACTGGGTGTTGTGGGGCTTCAGCCAATCACCCCGGAGGGTGGGTGACCACTGCCCAATCACCCTAAGGGTTCTTACCATATATAAAGGGAAATACAACAATAAACGCGGCTTCCGCCGCTTTTGCTGCTTCCACTGCACTGGCTCATGTTCTCCGTCCCAGGTAATACAGCAACATCTGGTGACCCCTAGAAGTGTACTGCATGCGCTGTTTCGGAGGTACAGATTGCAACCCCACCTTCCCTTTCTCCTTTCCCCCCACCACAGCCCGCCTCGGGGATTTGGAGGACAATGGGAAATTCCGAACTGAACAAAGACGTGGTACTGTCGGCCTGGCGGGATGCCTTGGCCCACGCCAGCACCACAGTGCTTGAGCACTCGTTGCGTGCCGTCCTGGACTGGGCTTTGGGCCGCAGCTTCACCGTGACCAAACGCGATACTAGGACGTGGTTGCGGCTTGGTGACAAGCTCTGATATGAGCTGACGTATGGAGATACAGACACAGTGCGTTTGTATCGTACGTGGTGGCAGATTTTAGATTCTTTAACGCATCTGGAAGCCACCCTTGGGCAGGAAAACACCTCTTTGGGCTTAGACTCCTGGTTCATGGCCAGCAAAGGCCCCGCCCCCGTCCACGCCAGCCATGGCAGGCGACCCTGCTTGGCCCACATACACCTCCCCACAGGAATACATCCCCCCGATTTATCCATCTCCCGCATGGCAGCTCACAGAGGAGCTGAAACGCGAGGATATTGTTCTACCATTGTTCTACTGTGGCCACCCCTGTGGCACGCACGGGGTCTGCGCTCCTGCCGGTTCCCCCACATGCCCCCCCGGCACTGGGCCCCGGGTCTGCTCCGAGGCATGCCCCAAGCTCCCCCACCCCACCCGCAGCGCCGGGGCCCACTGGCACCATTGCAGTGCGCCAGCCTGGGCCGCCACAGGCGCCACTCGTCGCAGCCTCACCCGCGGTGCCAGGATCAGTCAGCACCGCCCTGCCGCACATGCCCAGGCCATCGCAGGCACCACCTACTCCTGCGGAATGGCTTCTAATGGGGATCTCACAGCAGCTCGCTGGGATATTTCAGCAGCTGGCAGGGCTGTCGGGGGCTTTTTTACAAGCGGAGGATGGCAGGCAGCAGCGTGACCCAGAAGTGCCCGCTCTGGCAGCCCAGAAGGCAAAAGCGGTGCATCCCTCTGCGATAGCGGAAGCCTCCGGGCGTCCCGCACCAAATGCGGAAGTAATGACGGGGCCGCCAGGGGACCCCAGGCAGACCATGCCAGCCCCAGCGCTGGTTCCAGTGACAGAGGAGGTCCCAGTGCCGGCACAGCAGACAGCTCTGACTGACGGTATGCCACCGCGGCCAGCGAGATCTCCCAGCACTCCACCTCCATCACTGCTTCCTCTGAACCCCACTCCGAGCCCCGCCGCCATGCCGCCCTTTGGCTCACTGCCTCTGCCCAGCCAAGCTCCGGCTTTCATGATGGGGCTCGTGGGGGAGCCCCGATCTGATGACTCAGACAGCGATGCAGGCGACGCACTTGCTCCGAGGCGGAAAGCTGTGGTGGCTGGGTGGTGGAAGAAGTGCCTGCTGGAGACCCGCCCTTGGACATTCTCAGACTACATGGTGACAGTCCATCCCAGGAACCCCAGGTGTTTCTGGGAAACGGTAAAATGGGGCGCTCTGGAGGTGGAAAATTGGGGTCTTTTGGAAAGAATGGGGGTGCCAGACCAGACAGGGGAATCTATGGAGAATCAGGCGGCTCCTACAGCACCTCTGGGGGATGTACCAGTAGACCAAGGTGATATTAACACCCTGCAAAGGGGTGCCCAGGCCTTTCCTGTGTTTAAGGCTCTCCTGAATTCGGGTCAGCCACACAGGCGTGACGCTTTTGCATGGAAGGTAATGCAAGACTTACAAACCAAGATAGCACAGTACAGGCTTGGGTCTCCTGAGGTCATGCAAATTATCAGAGTGATGAATACTGACCTGCTTGCTCCCTTCGATATCAAGCATTTGGGTCAAGTTCTGTTTCAGCCAGTACAATCTGAAGTTTTTGAGACTAACTGAAGAAAGCTGGCTGAAAAACATGCAGCACAGAATATGCACTTGCCGCCTGAGGACCCTAGACATGTGCTTGGAGTAGATGCCCTTATGGGAACTAATTATTTTTCTAACCCCAACCTCCAGGCTACTTGGGATTCTCAGGTCCTGGAGCAGGCCCAAAGGAGCAGTATGGGAGCCATCATTAAAACCATAGACATGGCTGCTCCAAAAAGACAGTATTCAAAAATATCTCAGGGGCAGTCTGAGCATTTCCTGTCCTTTGTAGAAAAAGTAGCGGCAGCTCTGGAGAAACAGGTGGAAGATGATTCACTAAGACAGATATTGTGCAGACAGTTAGCAAGAGACAATGCCAACGATGAGTGTAGAAAGATCACAGATGCCCTACCAGGGGACCCTATGCTCACAGAGATGGTAGAAGCTTGCTCTAAGGTGGGATCAGGGAACCACAAAAGGTCTGCTTTGGTGGCACTTATGGCCCCTGGTCAGGTACGCCCCGACCATGGACAAAAGCAGCCCAAGGCCAAGAACAAACGGAAATGAGCTCAATCAAAGCAAAAGGAAAACACAGGCACTGGGATTCTCCAGTGCAGGAGGTGTGGTAGGCCAGGTCACTATTCAGACTACTGCAGATCTAAGTACCATGTTGATGGTCGACCTCTGTCGGGAAATATGCAGAGGTGCAAAGAGGGGGAGTTGCCCTCCGATGCAAACGTTCCCCCCAAACAGGGCGCTGGCACAGGCCTACCCAGCCAATTTAGAGATGGCACCCAAGGGCCAGCCCAGGTTGACATCTACACCGCAAGAACAGTCGTCCTAGCATCTGGTAGTATCTGTCAAGGACGGGGAGGAGGGGTGCAGAAACACGACTCACTCCCAAGCTGAAAAGCAAAACCTTTTTATTGAAAATAACAAGCAGGGACGGAAGCGGTGAGCTCGTCTCATTGCTCCTCGTGGCAAGGTAGACCCGGTGCAGCAGTGATCGCAATGCTGGGTGCTCTCTCTCTGGTGCTCCGACGAGACGAGGACCAGGACCCAGGGGCCAGCCCACTTTTATACCTGGGCCCCTGCGTTTGTCTGAATCCTCTGGCTGACTGGTCCAATTGTTCCATCCCCGATTGCCTCGTTTTCCAGGGGTCTCCTCTGGTTGGCTCTTGCTGGATCGTGGTGACATCAGCCCTTTAGTGGAACAGTCTGGAACAGTCTAGAAGGTTCCACTCTTGGCATGAGTGGCCTCCCTTGCGCCATCTACAGTGTCTGGATCGATATTGCACCCATTGCCACACCACCTTCCACGGCCTGAACATACACAAACCTCCAATTGTTGTTAACTCTCAACAAGTAACTCAGCAGAACTGCAACTGGCTTCAGCCCATTTATAACAGTATCCATAGGGTTCCTTTGGATGCATATGGACCCCTGGGTCAGGGACTCAGTGTGCCTCTTGTGGGGAGACCCAATATCACCCATCAAGGGATTTTTGTCCACCCAGAAGTTATAGATGCTGATTTTACAGGCCAGATTCACGCCATGGTTTCCATGCCAAAACCCCCTGTCACTATCGCTGAAAATACTCACATTGCTCAACTAGTGCCTTTTGAGTCTTGTGTCCCCAGGGCAGAACAACAAGCTT
>VZRZ01004881.1:0-12297 GCA_013398175.1 Climacteris rufus
GCCCCTGTCCCAGCCCCTGCCCCAACTCCTGTCCCAGCCCCTGCCCCAGCCCTTGTCCCCATCTCCTCTGAAGTGCTGGCCCTCACACTGAGACCTGGGGGCTGCCTGGGTGCTTGGAGCCTGATCTGATCCAGAGGGGTTTGTTCAGCCCCAATCCCTCTGAGAGAACAGGGAGGACACACGGACCAGGCTATTGCCAGGCACTCCAGTCCAGGACACGCTGCACCAGATGAGTTTAAGCTGAAGCCAGCCCAGCTCAGGGATGTCACTGCCACCAGCCCAGCCCAGCCCAGCCCAGCCCTGGGGACCCTCTTCCCCTCCAAAGGCAGGCACAGCTCTGAAGGAATCTCACAATATCCCAGCCAGAGCCTGTCTCCAGCACTGCTCATGGCTACTTGCCCCCAAAAGGCAAAGGAATAGGGCAAATATACAGGGATTTCCATCTCCAGCAAAACCAGCTCCATGCTGGGCTCCACTTAAGGGTTTCCTGAGCAGGTGACAGCCTCATGTCACAGCTGCCATGGACCCATGAACTCCTCATGTTGATCTCTAAAACCAAATTAATCTTCAGTCTTCACCCACCCTATAGCAAAGCTCCCACTGCTTGGAGACATTCCCAACATTTACCTGGAGCTGCTGCTCCAGCCTCATGCCACATTAGTGACAGCAGCAGCTCTGGGAAGAGTCGTGGGGTCCCAGGGATGCTCTGGCCCTTCACTGCCAGCTCCTTTTCCAACCCCTCCTTCATATTCCTGCTGCTTTTCAGAGGTGCCTGTTTCTCCTTTCCCAGGGCAAGGGGAGAGCACAGATACACAGGGAATGACGTTTCCCAACAAAGCCATCCCTGCTTTTGCACCAAAATATCACATCCACCTTAAATCCATTCAGTAGGAAATAAGTTTCATTGCTCATCACGAACATGAAAAATTCAGCATTTCCTCCATGGAACCAGCACCCAGCTCTGGCAGGAGCTGGTTTGGTGTGTGCTGGCAGAGGACAGCAAACTGTGTCACTCTGGGGGGGTGGCCCCTCTGTCCTTGTCCCGTTGCTTCCATGGGCAGGTGGGGGCTGGATGTGGTGCCAGACCTCCCCTGGCAGCAAGGGATGAGCTTCCTCAGGGAACAGGGAATGGAGGGTGAGGGAGGAGGAGAGAGCTGTGGCTTGGGCTCTGCTCCATTGTCTGAGCTGGGTGGGAGTTTTCCAACCTTTTTGTTGGAGCAGCAGTTTTGAGGACATCTCGTGGATGGAGCTGGGCTGGCAGTGGAAGAACCACTCCAGAGCAGGACTTGGTGGTCCCCTGGCAGGGTGGATGGGACAGGGACTCCCATCCCTGTGGAAGAGCCAGAGGCAGGTCCTTGCCAGGCCTGGTTCCCATCAGAGACTGAAACCTGGGGGAGTCTCATATATGGAAAAACTGCCTCCAGTCCTGGTTCCTGCTCAGTGTGAGCAGCACGGGATGGGGCGTGGAGCAGGCTGGGCTGGAGGAGGGTGCCCATGGCAGGGGGTGGGACTGGATGTCCTTTAGAGGCCTCTTCCAGCTCAAAGCATTCCATGACTCCGTGTTTGGGAGGGGGGTGGGAGACAAGAGCAAGGCTGAGTCAGGAGTTAAACCCCAGCCAAGTGATGGGGGGGGCACAGCCAGATGTTACAGCCAGATGTGTTGCAGGCCAATTCCAATAAGCTTCTTTAAATTCCTGCCTCCCTTTTTATGTCCACTCAGCGTTTTTCCATGCTTCCTTAGCCATGGATTTGTGCCTTTTCCAGCTGTTCTGCATCTGGCCCAGCGCCTGCCGTGTCCCCCTGGAGAGGGGAGCACTCAACCGTGCTCAGCTTGGCCTCCAACTCCTCTAAACATTGTGAGCATCAACTTCCTTCTGCCTGAGTGACATTCCTGCTGCTCACAGGGAGGGGAGGAATTAGGAAATGACAAATCATTAATTCCAGTCCAAGCCACGGAGCGGGGGAAATGCAGCAGAGCATCCTGAGCCCTCCCTCCCGTGCCCTGCAGGCTGCCTGAGGGACCAGAGAACCATGGAATGCTTTGGCTTGGAAAGGAGCTTAAAGCCCATCCAGCCCCACGCCCTGCCATGGGCAGGGACACCTCCCACTGTCCCAGGCTGCTCCCAGCCCTGTCCAGCCTGGCCTTGGACACTGCAGGGATCCAGGGGCAGCCACAGCTTCCCAGGGCAAACCAGGCCAGTGTTTTACCCCCCTTATTGTAAAGAACTCCTTCCTTATGTTTAAGGAATCTTTATCTAATCAATATTTCTATCTTTACATATTTATATATTTATATTTATATATACACACACATCAGGAATCTTTATCCACAGGGAACCTTTATATAAGGAATCCCTTCAGTCCAGAGGATCTCTGAGAATGTGCTTGGTCTGCACGTGCTGACCCCACTGTCTTGTTTGCAAGGGCAAAAGAAGGTGCTGACCAATGTTTGGAAAACTCTCCAGCCCTTTTTTTTGATGGAAAACATCAACCAGCACCATTATTGGGAGCAGATTTTTCCATTGCCATAGAACTGTGTCCGGAATTAGTGGGAGCTAAGCACATGGCAGGGCTGGCAGCTGGGAATTCCAGCAGGAGAAGTGAGGGCAAAGCCTGACTCAGCCATCCTGGCCGTGCCATGGCCATCCCTGTCACTGTGCTCCCTATGGAAACACTCTGGAGTCAGGAGAAGCCAGGGAACAAACGCTTTCACCTCTTCCATGGGTGGCTTTGCTGGGATTTTTCAATTCCAGTTAAATCCACTGGCAAAGCAGCTCTTAAGTGGCACTAAGAGGGGTAGGCCAAGGTTTGGGTGGGAAAAGGGTGAATTAAACAGAGTTTGGGCTGGGCTGAGGGATCTCTCTGTGTCCTTTACCCTGTCCTGTATCCAGGCTTGGATCAAAGGGGGTGGGTTTAAATGGAAAGAAATCAGGTTTAGGTTGGATATAAGGAGGAAGTTTTTAACAGTAAGAGTGGGGAGGCCCTGGCACAGGGTGCCCAGAGAAGCTGTGGCTGCCCCTGGATCCCTGGCAGTGCCCAAGGCCAGGCTGGACGGGGCTGGGAGCAGCCTGGGACAGTGGGAGGTGTCCCTGCCCATGGCAGGGGTGGCACTGGATGGGTTTTAAGGTCCCCCCAGCCCAAACCACTCCATGATTCCATGATAACCCCATTTCACTGTTGGATGTTTCAGCAGACCCCAGGGAGGATAAACACTCCAAAGAACACAGGCAATGAAACATCCCCACCATGCCCAGACCCTGCTCCCTGCCCAGCTCCCAAACCCAGGAGCTGCTGAGACAAAAGGGAAGCTGATCCCAGACAGCGCAGTTACGTGGGATCCACAGCCTGGAGAGCACGGCCAGGGCTCAGCCCCCTCCAAGGCCACTTTGGAGAGCATTTAGCCCAGCTCTGCCCATCTTGATTCATTCCCTCCTAACCACAAACCAGTGCAACTGGCCCATGTTGTCCAAGCTGCATTCAGTGTTCCCTTTTCCCTGACTTTTCAGGATTCTGTAAATCAGAGACGCCTGTACTGCACCGAACCCTTAGTGCTGAACATCAACACAGCCACCCACAGCAGGGTGGTTACCCAGGGGTGGAAGGGCTGGGGCATCTGGGGTTCTCTGGTCTTTGGCACTGGGAGATGAATTTTAAAAAGGTGATGAGGAAGAATATAAATAAAAACCCCAACCAATGCACCCGGAGCTGCAACGCAGTGGTTGGTGAGTAACAGGTGATCTCAGATGGAGAAACTGCCTAAAAATCCAAATCAAACCAGCACAAAACCGGTTTATAAAAGCTTTTCCTGTTAATTCCTGAGCTGAAGAGGCTGCCCAGCACACACAGGTCGGGTTCTGGTGGCCCCAGGTGACCCCACACTCCCTGAAAGCCTCTCCCAAATCACTTATGGCCTTTTTTGTGTGTGTGTCTCCACCTGGATGTCCCAGCTTTGTATGACACAGGTCCAGATGAGACAAAGTTCTGATCCAACAGGACTGATAAACTGAAAAAAAGAGGATTTTCACCCTTTTCCCCTGTGTTTTCAGGGTTCCAGTCCTGTTAGATGGTGATAAATGTAGTGAATTCTAATAAATATCTATTAATTCATCACACTCAGCAAGCTATTAAGATTTCTTCTTCTGATAGGTTGTACAGATAATCAGTTTAATTGAAATTAGTTATGTTTAGGAGGGGGGAGAGAGTATTGCAGCACAGGGAAAAGGGGGACTTCAGACCAGAGTTTTCCTGTCAGCTGGGAATCTCACAGGAATTGGATAAGTTGGAACTCAGAGGATTTTGCTCCCTGACTATTTCTGTAAATTGGAATGGTGGCTCCAGCTCTGACCATTAACACTGCCAAGGCCACCCCTAACCCGTGTCCCCACATGCCACATCCACCCAGCTGTTCAGTCCCTGCAGGGATGGGCACCCCAGGGCTGGAACACCTTTTCTGGGGAGAAATCTTCCCTGATAACCAACCTGAACCTCCCCTGGCACAACCTGAGGCTGTTTCCTTTGTCCTGTCACTTGTTATGGATGTCACTTGTCAGCATGGAGTGAGCACCACCTGCCTGGGGGAGAAGCTGCAGATCCTCCACACAAGACTCATCCAGAGGCAAATCCAAGCTCGTGTCTGTTGGGAATGAAAGCTCTTGGAAAGACCAGGGATGGTCTTCACATCCATCAGGGCTGCCAAGATCCCAAATCCCTGCACTGCTCTTGGCCAAGGCTCCTCCTGGGCCAGAGGAAAACAGGAAGGAGCGAAGTTCCAAGGCATCCCTCCCAAAAAACATTCCTTTCCAAATCATCGCTTCCAAACCCTCCTGACAGGAGATGGAGGAGCCAGGCAGGCTCAGACAGCTGAAGGCCAGGCTGAACTTGGAAGAGGCTGGCAGGGAATCAGCCAGACAGGGATTTGCTGCTTAAAAGCAACTCCTTGAGAGCCTCTAATCCCTGTCCCTCCCCATCGATTGGCGCTGGATAAACACCCCTGGAAATGTCAAGCACATGTGAAATGTCACTGAACTGAACTCCCCACCTCCTCCTGGCACTGCCCCTGAGCCACTCGAGGACAGCAGCACCTCCCATTCACTGTCACCTACACCCTTCCCAAGGGGGAATGTCCCTGTCCATGGCAGGGGCTTGGAATGAGATGGGCTTTAAAATCCCTTCCAGCCCATTCTAGGGTTTTGTGATTCTTGATCCTTCCTGTCTCCTGAAAGGATAAATTGTCCATTCAGGAACATCCATAGCCCTGTCCCTGTCCCAGGCTCAGTCCCTGCGTGGCAGCTCCAGTCCCTGCAGGGCTGCGGTCATCCAAACCACCCTCAGGGGAAGCGTTTCCCCAAACTGGGCTGGAATTGAGCAGTTGAGGCAGGGAGGTGGGTGCCGTGCTGCAAACACCTTCCCAAGCACAGGGAAGCCTCTCTTCCCAGCCCCTGTGTCCCTGGAGCGCTGGCACTGCTGGATTGCTCCGAGTCACGCAGCACTCGGGGCACGAGGCCAGGAAAACAGGCCAACAAGCTTCCCTGGCACAGGGCTTGCAAAGGGATGGGCATTCCAAAATCCAGCCCTTGGCTGGCAACGTGACATTGATGCTCCTGTGCCTCTGCCCATCCAGCTGCAGATGGGGGCAGCGAGGCCACAAGGGCCACAAGGGCTGGAACTGATGTTCCCAAAACACCTCCAGCTCTGGTTGTGCTGGGCCAGGCCTGGGGGTGGCTCTGGAATTGTCTTTGACCCACTGGGACACCAGGAAATCAGTTCCAGGAGCAGAAGGGATGAGAACTCTGAGCTAAGGAAGAGGGTGGCATGGAAAGGAGAAGCCATGGACCAATTTGGGCTGGAGATCACAGAATCCCTGAGGTTGGAAAAGCCCTCCAAGACCATCCCCTCCAACCATTCCCCCAGCACTAACCCATGTCCCCAGGTGCCACATCCACATGGCTTTCAATCCCTCCAGGAATGTGACTCCACCACTACCCTGGAAAGACTTTTCCAGTGCTGGAGAACCTTTTCTGTGAAGAAATGAGTGGAGATGAGAAGGGTCTCAGCACGATCCCTCCAGGAAGAGCGGTGCCAATGAAACTCCTGGCTCCTCTCTAGCTGGAATTTCTTCCATCCAGGAGATTTTCTGTGTGCTGAGGTTGGTGCCACAGCAGAGGTTGGGGCTGGATGACCTTGGAGGACAGTTCCAGCCAACATTCCTGGCAGAGCCACAACCCTGCACTGCTGTAGGTGTGTGAGAGCTGTGTTTGGAGCAAAGACCCCCCAAGCTGTGGATTTTGGAGCTACATCCCCGTTTCCAAGGGGTTGTAGGACACCAAGAGTTAGGAAACCACCAGCTTGGTCCTTCCTTCCTCAGCCATTCCCTGGGCACCACAGGGTGAAAGGAGCTTCCTGATCTCCTGGAAAATGCTCCTCTTGTCCTTTGGTGATCCCCAGAGCGTCCCCAGCCTGTGGAGTGTGCCCATGTGCTGCTGAGCATCCAGGATTCCTCACTGCAGAATTAACACAGCGCCTGAAATTTGTCCAAGCTGGGAAACACGGGAATGTGTGAGGCTGAAATCCCTGCCAACTGCAGGAGGGTGGGGAGGGAGCTGGGTTTGCTCTGGGTTTGCTCTTGCTGTCCCCCTGTCCCTGCACCAGCAGCATTCCCAGGCTGGCTCTGGGAGCCAGATGGCATCTTCATCCCAGAGCAGCGCCTTGGCAGAGCCTGAGGAACAGACAGGCTGCAGGAGGCTCCCACAGGTCCCTCTGTCACCCGCCTGCCACCTCCTCCCTTCTCCTTATCACATCTCTCTGTTGTCTGATAAAAACTTGGGTCTTACAGAACAGCACTCGAATAAATCCTCTGTGGATGAAAATCCAAGGGTTTGTGGGGAGTTGTGGAGGCCAGGTTGTTCCCAGCTCACTGTGTGGATCATCCACATGCCAGAAACCCTGTGGGGTTTTCACAGGATTCTTTTTTAACCCCTTAATTTTTGTTTGCTGGAGCTTTCTCTGCATCCTGTGGAGGACCCAAGTACCCACAGGAGAGTGACTGTGAGAAGGCAAAGGCCATGGGAGCTGCTTCAGGAAAAGGTTGGACTCACTGGGTTCTCCTGAGAGCAGAGTTCAGTCTGGAGGGAAAAAATTGTCCAGAGTGACTGCAGAGAGTGCAAAGCAGAGAAACCTTGGGAGGCCTTGGTGTTCCCATGTCCCACTGGCCCAGTGCAGCTTTTCAGGAGATGTTCCTGTTATGGCCAGGCAATTCCCAGACCCCTTTCCCTCTGAAGGTGAAATATTCCCAGCCCTGCTCCAGCTGACAGTTCTGGCCTGAAACCCAGCAGTGCCTGTGGTCCTACATCAGGATTTTAATTCACCAGCTTGACAGAGGTCACAAAGAAAGGTCTGGGTGAGACAGCTCAGCTTCAGGGATGAGCAGTTCCAAAGTGTCCGTCCAGTTCCTGCCTCCCGAGGGTGAGGTGGGAGGGATGGACACCCACGTTCTTCTTTCTCTTGGCAAATCCTGCCTGGGAAGGAGGCAGGTCCCCCATTAAGCATTTCCATCATCCCTGCAGCTGCTGCCTTAGGGTTTAACCCTTAAATGTTTTGAATTCTGTATTGCCTGGTGTGTAACTCTGGGGATGCTCCATGGCCTGTGAGCTGCTGTTCTCTCATGCTGAGACAGACAGAGCAGTGCAGCCTCTCTGGGCTGGCTCTGCAAGGACACCCAGACTGCCCAGGCCCAGCTTCTAAAGGGTGGTGGAGCAAGCTGGGGGAGCCAGGGGGAAATTGCAGAGTTTGAATTGGTGAATTGACGCTGATATGAAAATGGACCAAACCTATAAAGGTGTGGAGAACTCGTGACTCGCTGTCCATTTTGGGTGATGCCCCTGGGGGCTCTGTCTGCCCTAAATGTACCTTTGAAGGCCTTTGGAATAAACACCACCTTTATTCCCTTACTCCTGCCTAGGCTCAGTTTTTGGGCAGCCTTTTCAGGCAACAGTGCCAGTGGTGGCAATGCTGGTTTCATCCCAGCATCCCAAAAAACCCTCCTGTGGTGCTGACACCAAACCCTTGATCCTCAGCGACTGCCAGACTTCGGGAGGGGTTTGCAGCCCTGTCCTCACCTTCCTGCTGCTCTCCTCGGCCGTGCAGCCGTCTGAGCTTCCATAATGAAAAGCCAATTAAAGTGCACCATTAAGCACAGCCTTTTTCCTGCCTTGTCCAACCCGATCTGTCACAGAAAGGCCACAACAACCGCGGTGCGAGCTGGCAGCCGCTGCTAAAAATGGGCGAGATCAGATGTGTGAGTAAATTATTGACGGGCTGGAGTCGCTGGCTCAGGCGGGGTCAGACGGGTGTGGCCGCTCCGTCCCCAGGGCTGCAAAGCCACCTGAGCTTTATTTATTTATCCTGGTTTCCAGGATATTCGTGGAGACACAGGGAGAGCGCAGGGGTGGCTCAGGACCGTCACTTCTGTCGCTTCTCTTTAACTTCAGGTGCTCATTGCTCCGTGCTCCCGGGGGACCTGGGAGGATCCAGGAGGAGGGGAGAAGGAGGAGAAGAGGAAAATATGTCTTTTAGGGATGCTGGTGGGAGTTTCCTGCTGATTTATGGGAGTCTGGGAGCCTGCACGGGGTCAGTGACTCACGGCTGAGAGCCCCTTCACCCCTGCACTCTTCTCACTCAGAATCCCACGGGGGGATTTTAATTAACCCCAGAGAGAATGGCAGGAGGAAAACCCTGCACAGAGGGACAATAACGGAGAAAGGAGGATGGGGAACAGGGAGACAGAGCTGGGAGAACCAGGGATGCTGCAAAGGGAGATTTTCCCACTGATGGAGATACAGCCAGAAGACCCTGAGTGGATTAAAAATAATGCAGTGCCCCAAATGTATTAAAAATAATGTAGTGCCCCAAATATATTAAAAATAATGCAGTGCCACAAATGTATTAAAAATAATGCTGTACCCCAAATGTATTTAAAATAATCCAGTGCCCCAAATGTGTTAAAAATAATCCAGTGCCCCAAATGTGTTAAAAATAATGCAGTGCCCCACAGGAGCCTGGCACTCAGGGATTCTGCTGCCTTTTTAGGACTTTTTGGTTCCACTTTGTTTAAGGATGAAAGATTCCTGCCTCCAGTCCTGGCTCGTGAATCATGGCAGTGGCACAGAGGAATCTGAACCTCTGTGTGGACCCTTCTGACACCCATGAATTAAGGGATTTTTCCTCTGGTAAATATCCCTCCCTCAACACTCCATTCCCCCCGTTATCTCTGGATAAGGGGCTGATGGAGCAGCATCAGCTCCCTGGGACAACATCCTTGCAACGTGATGGATCACAAGATCTGCCTCACAGCAGGGCTCACAATTGATTTATTATATTTTTGACTTTTTTAGCAGAGGAAAAAAATCAGGCAATGCAAACATTTGTGTCTTATTTCCAGCTTACACTCTCCAGTCCTTCACAACACAAATTTGAAGAGTTTTCAAGGAGTTTTGGGGCAGCACAAGGGGGGTTTTAGCAGTGCTGGGGGGCAGGCAGGACCCTCTGGGCTGTAGATGAGGAGGATGAAACACTGGGGGTGAAATTATTTGTGCCCAAGCTCGGAAAACACGGGAATAGCAGCCAGGAAGTGATGCCAGGGCCTTCCTTGCAATCACTCTGTGGAGTCCCAGAGTGGACACAAACAAATCCACATTAGGCCTTTCCATGCCTTCTTTGGGATGGGGATGAATCATCTTCCACTCTTGTGGCTGATAAAAGTTCTCAGAAGTCAGAGAGGGACCCAAATTCCTGCTACACTCTTTCTCGGAAGAACTTGTAAAAGCTGCTCTATAAAACCTCTTGGCAACGCTGTCTGAGTTTCCAGACCCCCTGGTTGCTTCTGTGGTGCCAAACATCTTCCCTCTCTCTGGGGATCACACTTCCTATGGACACGTCAGCAGTGGCCTGGATGGTTTCCACATCAGCTCAGGGAAATATTGGCACCAGTTTGGGTGCAGTTTTGGTCCCCCATGAGGCTCAGTGATGTGAGAAGAAAGGGAAGTGCCATCACTGCTCCTGTCCTGGGCTCCCACCACGACTCTCTCAGCTCAGTGCTGCGCAGTCTCCAGAATAAATTGGTTTACACTGGATTTTAGGAAAAATTTCTTCACCCAAGGGTTTGTCCAGCCTTCCACGGGCTGCCCAGGGCAGTGGTGGAGTCACCATTCTTGGAGGGATTTCAAAGCTGTGTGGATGTTGCGCTTGGGGACATGGTGGCCTTGGCAGTGCTGGGAAATAGTTGGACTTGATGTTCCCAGAGGGCTTTTCCAACATTAATGATTCCAGGGCTCCACAAGTCTGATGTCCCCATCCTGCTGCCTCACAGCTCCTGCTCCAGGCAGGGCTTCCACATCTCCAAGGCTGCTGGGCAGAGCCTTTTCCATGGGGAATCTCCAGCTAATTCCCTGGGCAGCCTTGCTTTTGCAGCCTTCCAAAGGCATCAGCCAATCCAGGTTATTTTTGGTCTCGTTTCCTAAGGAAACCAGATTAATAGGATGGGAGCTGTGTGTGAGACAGCGAGTCCCTGCCTCTGCCCTCTCCCAGGTGTTTGGGGTTCTCTGGGCAATTCCAGCTGAGTTTCATGGAAAACACTGAGGTCTCGAAGAAATCGTGACAGGGTCAGGGAAAAGAGAGGAGTGGACAGAGGAGAAACTTCATGGAAGTACTTCCAGCAAAACCCACAGCCCCAGTGGCTGGAGGAGGTTCAGTGGGCAACCATTCCCACTGGGAATACCAGGAGTTTTAGGGATTTACAGCCCACAAGAGCTGAACCATCAGCTTGGATCAGGGTTAGGGTCACAGCATCCTCCAGAGACAGAGACCAAGCAGAGCTGAAAATTCCCTGGGAATTCTTTGATGAACTTGCGTTGGATCAAGCCTCCAGAAAAGTGGGACAAAACCACACTGGGTTTCATCCCAACCCAATCCCAACAATCCAACAGGCTCACAGTGGCTAAATCTTCCCACAGGCCAGTTTCAAAGATGCTTCAAGTACCTGTTGAACAAAGCAATCTCCATCATCCATCCATCCATCCATCCATCATCCATCCATCTGTCCATCATCCATCCACCCCATCCATCTTTTTGTTAGCTCCAAACCCAGCTGTTTTATCCAACAGTCTGATGAAGAGGAATTCATCTCATTTGTAGCTCTCCCCCATCTATAAATACATCCCACAAAATATCCATGTGGCAAAGTTCCTGCAATTTACGGGAAAATCATCAAACAGCCACTCGGATACAAGAAAACAACAAGGAGAAACCCAAACAGAAAAATTCCTTGGAACTGAGTGCCCAGGCTTAGGGAGCTGATCTGTAGGAGAAAAAGAAATTGCTTCTTTTGTCCTTACAAATTTTGACAGGGACAAAAATTCCTGGATGAACTCAGGCCAGCACCGCTCTCACACAATGTTGGGATTTAAGCTTCATCAGACTTTCAGGAACTGTGCAAACATTGGGATGGTTTTGGAGTTGTTGCATTTTCCTGTCTTTACAGAAACCTGGCATTTTCAAGCAAACGAAGGAGAGCTGGATTGTCTCTCCTTGCTTGGTTTTTCCAGCCTGGACAAACAGGCTGCCACAACAGCCTAAGCTCTTTCTGATCCCACTGGTGTCATTCCTGCCTTGGGAAAGGGGATTTCAGTCCCTACAGCTCAAGAATATAAAATCATCCCAGGAATAGCAATGGTTTGGCTGCTGTAAGATTTTTTTACCAGCTGGATTTGGAATTAGCTCCAAATCACGGACTGAATCCCAGAATGGTTTGGGCTAGAAGGGACCTCAAAGCCCCTCCAGTGCCACCCCTGCCCTGGCAGGGACACCTCCCACTGTCCCAGGCTGCTCCAATCCCCATCCAACCTGGCCTTGGACACTGCCAGGGATCCAGGGGCAGCCACAGCTTCTCTGGGCAGCCTGTGCCAGGGCCTGCCCACCCTCACAGGGAACAATTCCTGCCCAATATCCAACCTAAATCTCCCTTTTATTAGTTTAAAACCCTTCCTCCTTGTCCTGGCGCTATCTGGCCGTGTTCCAAGTCCTTCTCCACCGTTTTATCCATGTCCCGCTGCATTCCCAGGGGATGGTGAGGGTTCCCCTGGAACTCCCCAGCCGCGCCCGGCTGCAGCGAGGGGGATGCGGGCACAGGGAATGCGGGCACAGGGGATGCGGGCATTGGGAATGCGGGCATTGGGAATGCGGGCACAGGGGATGCGGGCACAGGGAATGCGGGCATTGGGAATGCGGGCACAGGGGATGCGGGCA
>VZRZ01004881.1:18021-51043 GCA_013398175.1 Climacteris rufus
ATCCCTGCTCCCTCCACCCATCCCTGCTCCTCCACCCCATCCCTGCTCCCCCATCCATCCCTGCTCCCACCCTCCATCCCTGCTCCACCCTCCATCCCTGCTCCCACCCTCCATCCCTGCTCCCCCATCCATCCCTGCTCCTCCACCCTCCATCCCAGCCCCTGTGAATCTCCTGGAGTAGGGATCTGTAGGATCTCCTCAGCAGATGGACATCATCCAAGGGGCCGTTTCTGCTTGGGGTTGATGTGGGAGGAAGGTTTGCAGCTGGTTCCTGGAGAGGAGGGAGGGCTTTGGGGCCACAGAAGTTTTAAACCAGGCTCTCCCTCTCTCCTGAGGATGGGGAAGGCAAAAATGGTATTTTGACATTTTTACACGGCCCTGTTCCTCATTCCAACTGCCTTTGGGAGAGGAAATGACAACCAGCTTTAAAAAAAGACAAGAAAAAGAAACTTGAGCTCTGTATGCACACAATGAAAACCTTTAAATAAAGGGGGAGGGGACCTGCAGCCCATCTTTGCTTTGTTTTTTGAACTCAAGATTTTTCTGATCATTGCTAAGTAGGATTGGGAAAAGAAATTGCTGCCTTGGGAGAAATGGGGGTGTTTTGATGTTTTTCCCCAGTGGAACTGGGCTGAAAAATTGATCTCACGGGAGGAGGAATTTTTTCCTGAGGGTGAAACCAGAATGGCAGAGTCACCACTTCAGGGGTTTTGATGTGGTAGGTTCTGGCATCTGGGCTGTTAAACCCAATCCCCCATGTGAAACACGATCAGAGGTTGCCCCTGAATCATTTCAGAGCCCGATGGTTTTCCTGAAAGCTGAGACCTCATGGAAAAATCCCTTTGTTGAGCTCCATCTCCACAAAAATGTGACCAATTTGGGGTTGTTTCTTTTCCTTGCATATATTTAATTATGGGAAGAGTGTCCTTCTGCTGGTGCCCACGGCTGGGAGGAGAACCTGGTTCATTTGATCCCGAGGAAAAGACATTTGTAGGGAAAAGGTGGCATGGAAAAGCAGCTCTTTGAGGTCTCCTCCTCTGAACAACCACGGCAGGCTGGGAAGAACCAGGCAGGGAATGGCTGGAGTGAGCTGGAAGCTCCCTCAGGGCCTTGAAGAGACAGAGTAGAAGGCATTTCCCTGCTGTTGCCTGGTTTGCTGGCTTTTCCTGGGAATGTTCTGTATTTGTGCCTGCTCCCAGAACTGCTGGGCTGTCCCTGCCCTGGGCTCGCTCAAAGCCCCCAGACCTGCTTTGCTTGTTCCATCCTTGTGCTCCCCCTGAGCATCTCCCACCACCCAGGGTGTCCCTGGGGAAAATCCAGCCTTGTCCTGCTCCCTTCCCTGCTGGATTTGGACTTGGAGGTGATTTTTGCCTTCCCACCAAGGGGACAGGACCCTGCTCTTACGATTTCTGCCAGTGCCCAGCTGGGTTCAGCCGAGCTCCAGGTGCTGCTGGAGGTGTTGGTGGCAGCACCCAGCTCCTCTCCAGGAGCTCCACCCAAAAATCCTCCCCATCCTCTGCCTCTCCAGGGCTGGGAGAGGCTGTGGGTGCTCCCAGGGAACGCTGGTGCTCGGAGGACGGGCACATGGGCCGTGTGT
Source organism: Climacteris rufus (assembly GCA_013398175.1). NCBI lineage: Eukaryota > Metazoa > Chordata > Aves > Passeriformes > Climacteridae > Climacteris > Climacteris rufus. The sequence goes on from VZRZ01004881.1 coordinate 19,619, forward strand.
GGGTGGGCAGGTGCAGAGCACACCTGCAGCAGGGCTGGCTGGCACGTGCACAGGGGGATTAGCCCCGATGGCTGGGAAAACCAGGGCCAGGAGGGATCCCTGGGATTATTTTAATCTGCCCCGCACTGAGCACTCAGCAGCTTTGTTCCTCCCGCTGTGAACGAGAGCTGGGGGTTGCGTGTGGGCCCTTCCCACTTTGAGGATGGGATCTGGGGTGGGTTTGGGGTGGTTTTTAAGGTAATGACCTCCCAAGGGGGTCTCCAGGCAGCAGATCCCGTGTGGAAGGGAAGGGGGGGAGCATCCCTTGGGAAGGCGCCTGCGCTCACCGCAGAGCCCGGCAGACACCAAGGAAAGTTTCCACAAAGAGCCCTCCGCTTCCCCAGGGTGTTTTCCCTCCGAGGGGGAACACAACCCAGCCTTTCATTTCCAGCTCCTCAGAAAACCCTCTGTCCCAAAATAAAATCCCTGTTGGGAACGAGGCAGAGCCTGAGCTCGGGCTGGCTCTGCATTCCCCGGCGAGCACCTGCCCACAAATTGCTGCTTGTTCCTCACAAGAGCTGAGCTTCAGGAAAAGCCAAATCCCATCTGTCTCCAGCAGTCACTTCTGCCACCCCAGAGAACATCTGGAAACACTTTATGTCCTCGGTCTGTCTCCAGCCCCTCTCCAAGGGGGCCCTGTGGTGGCAGAGAAGTCCCTCCCTGTCCCCAAGCCGAGCTCTCTCCATCCTGGATGGAGCAGATCAATCCTGGGGGACTGGGAAGAGGACAAAGAGGGTCCTGTAAGGACTGGGAGATTAGAGAGGTTAGAGGGGGACACAAAAATCCCATTCCCAGTCCTGAAATCCCATCCTGGTGTGGGAGACCAGGTCAGCACACCACAGAAATCCAAGTGATTTGATGGAATGGTGAAATAGAAAGGACTTGGTGATCGAGAAGCACAGAAAGGGTAAAGGCAGCTGGAAGCTGGAACCAATCTCTTCTACTCTCATATAATCACGGAATGGTTTGGCTTGGAAGGGACCTTAGAGCTCATCCAGTTCCACCCCCATCCCATCATCAACAGGGACACCTCCCACTATCCCAGGCTGCTCCAAGCTCCACCCAACCTGGCCAAAATTTTATTAGTTTTACAAATAAACCCCAAAACTCCCTTTAACAACACAGGCATCCACCATGGAGAAAACCTCCTGGAGAGATGGGGGGTTCTCCAATTCCTGGTGCAGAAACTGCAGCCTGGATGCTTCACTTAGGAAGGGATTTCACAAAACAAGGGTTTAGGCTGAGATTAGCAGCTGTGATGAGCAGGAGCTTTGCTGTGCTCTGGCCACAGAGAGACCTCTGGGCCTCGTTCCTGGGGCCGTGGGGAGCAGGGGAGGGAAGGCAGCTGGGTGTTTGTGTCTGCTGGAAGCTGTGGGAGCCAGGGGATGTGCTGGATTCCGGACACGGCCCGACAGCTGCAGGAGCATTTGCCAAATAAATCTCCTTCAACCTGTGCTGGCTGTTCTGAGCTTAAGCAGGCTGGACTTGGGGACTTGGTGATGTCCAGATGGTTTTCTTAAAAGGCTCTGGCAGTCCAAAGTGTTTTGTTTAGCTGCAGGTGATGGATGGATGGGAATTATCCCCCCCTCCTCCAGGAGAGCTGGGCAGGATCTGAGGAGAGATGTTCTTGCAAACAGACTAAACCAGATTCCATCTAAATCACTTTGGAGCCCAAGCACAACCTCTGCATCCCAAATGTCTGTTTGCTCTCCCTCCTTTCCCTTCTCCAGGATAAATCCATGGGGATGCAGAGCCCACGTTGCCAACAGCATCCTGGAAGGATTAACCCTCCCTGAGCCCCCCACACCCCAAGAAATCTCCCATCAGGAGATAAATTCCCATCAGGAATAAATTTCCTCCCCGTTCAGAGAAGGGAGCACAGGGAACTGCACTCACTCCAGACTCCTCCCGAACTGGGATGCTGTGGATCAGCAATTCCAGGGGATCAACAGCTCTTTGCTCACACTGTCAGTGCCATCCTCGTTTGCAATTCCAATCAGGACACAAGGAGCCTCTCCCCGCGGGAAGAGGAGCATTTGCATGGGAAGCACAAACCTGGCTGGTGTTCCTGGGGGAGCTGCAGGGGCCCAGCCTTCCTGGGGTCATTCAGGAGCTCTGGAAAAGGCTGGGCAGAGCAGGAGGGAGGGATCTGGAAGTGTCCAAGGCCACTCTGAACCTGGGATGGTGGGAGGAGTCCCTGCCCGTGGCAGGGTGTGGAACTGGATGGGCTTTAAGGTCATTTCCCACCCAAACCGTTCTGGGATTCCATGATCGGATATTCCTGAACTTTGGAGAAACTGAGATGGAGCCTGGCCTTGCTGTGGTCCTGTCCCATCACCCTTTAGAGGATCTCTGTGGGAAGGCAGGGAGGAGGAGTACCTTTCCTCCTTGTTCCCTGGACATTATATCCCTGGCATCCCCAGGGAAGAACAGCCCCTTCCCAGCAGGAGCAGGTGAAGGTGCTGCAGGTTTTGGGGGGCATTTCACTGCCAGCAAAACCACATGAGAAATCAGATTTTTTTGGGCTCCCTGCCCTTTTCCAGCTCCAAAGGTTTGCAGCCTTCAGGGAGGTGGAAAACCCCAGAGGGCACCAGGGGAAGGGTCTTTATTTTGTCCCAAGTGGAGGCACTTGAAGGTGCTGAGCAGAGCTGGAAAATCATGGAATCATGGAATGGTTTGGGTGGGAAGGGACCTTAAAGCCCATCCAGCCCCAGCCCTGCCATGGGCAGGGACACCTTCCACTGTCCCAGGCTGCTCCAAGCCCCATCCAGCCTGGCCTTGGGCACTGCCAGGGATCCAGGGGCAGCCACAGCTTCTCTGGGCACCCTGTGCCAGGGCCTGCCCACCCTCCCAGGGAACAATTCCTTCCCAATATCCCATCTGACCCTGCCCTCTGGCACTGGGAGCCATTCCCTGTGTCCTGTCCCTCCAGCCCTTGTCCCCAGTCCCTCTCCAGCTCTCCTGGAGCCCCTTTGGGCACTGGAAGGGGCTCTGAGCTCTCCCTGGAGCCTTCTCCTCTCCAGGTGAGCACCCCCAGCTCTCCCAGCCTGTCTCTAAGGCAGAGGGGCTCCAGCCCTGGGAGCAGCTCCATGGCCCCCTCTGGACTTGCTCCAGCAGATGCTCAGATGTTTCAGGCTCGTGCTTTGAGCCTGGATCTGGAAGGAGGCAGTGGCACCTTTGGCCAAAGGAAAAATCCCTGATGGAGAGGCAGCAGAAGAATTACTGGGACAAAGAGTGGCTCTCTAAAACCAAGCCCTGACTTCTTTATTTAAGGAAAGGGAACATAAAATCCAGAGTAAAGCTCACTGGGAGGGCTTGGGATTCTTCCAGGCCAGCTTGGGGAGTTCTGCAGGTCCCAGTGCTGCAGAGCCATCCCGAGGAGCCGGCTGCAGGCACGGAGCCGTGAGGGAACGCACAGCACCAGCACGGGAGCAGGGACAGCCTCTCCAGGGCTGGTGGAGGGCTCTGCAAAACCTTGGTGCTCCTGGCAGAGCAGGAGTGAAGGAGGAAGGGCAGGGACAGCCCTGGGAGCTCTCATAGAGGATGAGGAAGCGTTGCCACACAAAGAAGCAATAAAAACCATGGATTTGCTCTTCCCACTCTGCATCCCCAGCAGCAGCTCCTGGATCCGTGCTCTGCAGCAGGACCCCTGGGAAGCTGCTGGGCACCCAAAGCCAGGGCTGGGCAGGGACAAGGAGCAGATTTGGGGGCTGTCAGGGACAGGAGGGACCCCAGGGGTACCACAGCCCTGACTGCATCCCCTGGACAGGCACTGAGGGCAGGGGAGCCACCACCTCTCCAAAATTCCCTCACAGCCACCTGTTCCCGGCCCCTGCACAGCTCCATCCTCTTCTTCCTGCTCCCAGAATCCCTGGAGAGGGGTGGCTGCCCCTCCAAAGCTCCGGCAGGGACAGGGCAGGGGTGGCATAGCCAGGATCCTCTGTCCCTGCCAGTGTCCCAAAAGACAGATCCCCCTAAAGAGGTGACAGTGGCCAGGGGTTACACTGGATATTAGGGAGAAATTCCTCCAGGAGAGCTGGAAAGGAACTTTGAATAAGGGCCTGGAGAGTCAGGACAAGGTGGAATGGCTCCCAGTGCCAGAGGGCAGGGTCAGATGGGATATTGGGAAGAATCCTTCTCTGTGAGGGTGGCGAGGCCCTGGCACAGGGTGCCCAGAGAAGCTGTGGCTGCCCCTGGATCCCTGGCAGTGCCCAAGGCCAGGTTGGATGGGGCTTGGAGCAGCCTGGGACAGTGGGAGGTGTCCCTGCCCATGGCAGGGGTGGCACTGGATGAGCTTTAAGGTCCCTCCCAATCCCAGTCCTGGGATTCCAAGGGGACTCTGTGCTGCTGATCCTGTCCCACTGGCTGAGCCCATCCTGGTGCAGCTCTGCCATTCCCAGGAGCTGCCCCGTCCCTCCTGCCCTTGCTGGACGCTGCAATTTCCCTCGAAATTCAGGTTTTGGGTTTCCATACGCACAGAACCACGGAATATTCCGAGTTGGAAAGGGCCCACAGGGATCATGGAGTCCAGCCCCCCACATCAGGGTTTGTTTGGCTTTGGTTTGGGGCCCTTTTCCATGACAAGGGAGGGCTCAGGCCTGAAAACCCAAACAAAGCACAAATGTTTAAGGCTCAAAGACAAAAAGAAGTAAATAAAGGAAACTGTAAAAAAAGAAAAAAAATCAAGTTTTCCTTAGCCCGGCCTTGTGCTGTGGGATTGTCCGGACAGGGAGTGTTTATTGGGATCAGAGGAGCTGTACGTGGAGCCAGGGCAGCTTTGGTGACCTGGAGAACCCAAAGGGACAACGAAACAAACCCAAAGTGGGGCTTGTGCCTCGGCCAGCTCACCCTGCCTCAGTTTCCCCACCCACAGCAGGAGGCAAACCAGTCCCTTTAGGTCCTTCCTGGGATGTCCCGGAGAGCTGAGCTTTCCTGGGAGCCAGGGAATGGATACTCCTGGAGTCCCCTCACCTCTGGGATGTGGTGAAACACCTGGTCTGGTGAAACACAACCTGCCCTCCCCCCAGGAGCCCCAAACACAGACAGAACCATGGAATATGGCTCTGAAATCACGGAATGGTTTGGACTGGAAGGGACCTTGGAGCTCATTCAGCTCCATGCGCAGGGACACCTCCCACTATCCCAGGTTGATCCAGCACTTTCCCCTCTTACCCCAACCTGTTCTAAACCAACCTCCAGTCCCTGCAGGACAAATAAAACCCCCTGGGTTCCACTGCTTGGCCCCACCTGGGGTCACTTCCTGAGAGCTGAGACTTCCATCCAAAAAAAAGTCCAGGAATCAGCCCTAATCCTTCCCCTCTCCGGCAAAACAAGGGATTAGAGCCTGTTCAGTGCAGCCCCCTCTCCCTGGAATTACTCCCCGAGCACAGCTATTATTCCCATTACCCCGAGTTTGCTGTTAATGGACTGTTTTAATCAACTGCGAGGATTAAATGCCATTAGGGATGCAGGGGGACGGTCTTTTCCAGCTGCAGGAGGAGGGTGCAGGGCTGTTCACCAGGGATGTGCGTGCAGTGCATCCTCCTGGAGCTGGGACGGGCCCAGGGTGAAGGAATGGGAGGACAGGGGCCGGGGGCAGGGTAAAAGGAACATTTTAGGAGCCACAGTCTGCATTTAACCGAGAAAAGAGAGAAGTAAACAGGAAATGGTTTCGCAACCTCCCATCACCGAAGCTTCCCCCGCTCCTCTCTGCCCCGCGGACCCCAGGGCATCCCGGGATGAGGTGATTCCCTCTCTCCCGGGCTGCCTCAGCTCCCACGGGACCCACTGGGCGTGTGGGGGTTCCAGCAGCAAACCTGGCACCCCAAAATCGCCTTGTGTGGGGAGGGGAGCCCCACTGCTCCCCGATCCCCACAGCAGGCAGGGGCTGCCACAGGCTCCCCGTGCATCCAAGGGCGGCCGGGATCCTGGAGCAGGCAGAGCCGCCCTGACATTTGTAATTCCCGATTTTTTTTCCCGCAGAGCGTGCATCTTTTAAATCCACACACGACACAGCTGCTTTCCCAGCTCCTCAGCCGCGCCACTGCCAACATCTCCTCCGACCTCAGGCACTTTCTTGGAGCAGCTCCAAACCTGAGCAAAGCCAGGGCAAAGCCAGCGTTTCCCGGTGGGCGTTCCCAGATTATGATTGTCCTTCCCTTGCCTGGAGGGGATTTAACACAAACCCCCAGGGGAACACACCAAAAGGAAAATCCATTAACCCCGCACCGCACGCCGCAGCCTTTTAGCTCTGATTTTGCTCCAGGGGAACTGAACTCCCCAGGTCCTTGTCTGGAAGCATTCCCAGTGTTCCAGAAGCCACACGAGCCGGAGGGGCCAGGAGAGCGCTGCCAGCGGCTGGGGAGCTGCTCGGGGCCAGGCAGGGCTCTGATAAGGGCTTGGTGCCACATGCCAACACCTCCTGCAATTCAGGGCAGGTTTTAATCCCCCTCCCAGCAAACCGCACTTCTGCAGACCTGGGACGAGCAGGTTTTTCCTTCCAACGGGAGAGGTTTGTGTTTGGGGCAGGAATGAGGTCTTGGCACCGGGGATCCCCACCCTGAGCAGCTCCCCTGCCTCCCTGTCCCCTCTGGAGCTGGCTGAGCTCATCCAGCAGCGCCACGGACACGAAGGACAGGCTGTTCCCAGATCTGTTCCCAGATCTGTTCCCAGGTCTGTTCCCAGGTCTGTTCCCAGGTCTGTTCCCAGGTTTCCTGGCACACATCCCCCTGGTGCTGGTTCCTCCTGGGGGAGCCCCGTTCCTGGCCGGGCATTCCCTGCTTCCCACCCCGGGATCTGCCGCTTCCAGCTGGGGATGACCCCACCTCCCCTGGCCGTGTCTGCAGACACTGAATCCTGCAGCAGCAGCACAGCATGGAATCCTGGAATGGGTTGGAAGGACCTTAAAGCCAAGCCCATGCTATCCCATCCCATCCCATCCCATCCCATCCNTCCCATCCCATCCCATCCCATCCCATCCCATCCCATCCCATCCCATCCCACCCCTGCCATGGGCAGGGACACCTTCCACCATCCCAGGCTGCTCCCAGCCCCGTCCTTCCTGGCCTTGGGCACTGCCAGGGATCCAGGGGCAGCCACAGCTTCTCTGGGCACCCTGTGCCAGGGCCTGCCCACCCTCCCAGGGAACAATTCCTTCCCAATATCCCATCTGACCCTGCCCTCTGGCACTGGGAAGCTGTTTTTTGTACCTATCACCAAGAAGGGGCTGCAGGTTCCCTGGGGAAGGGACAAATCCCAGCAAACCCAGGGAAAAAGAGGCTTCTCTGCGTGTTCAAGGCTGGAATTGCAGAGAGCCCTGAGCTCAGGGTGGTCACTGCGACCTCCTGTGCTCATGGACATCCCACAGATAAGATCAGCAGCTCCGTGTACTCCCAGATAATTAATTAGCTCTTGGATGGGAACTTCGGAGGGGGCTGGGAACAGCTGGAGATTCCTGCCATGCCAAACCATGGACCTTTGGAAGTCAGCCTGGGCCTGGAAAAGTGGGAAAGCAGCAGGAGAAGTGTCCCTCAGGACTTTGGTCTCTCCTTTCTCCACACTCAACTTTCCAGGGAGAGGGGACTGTCCACATCCATACTCAAAAGTTGTTATTTTTATTTATATTTATTGACTTAATTATCCTCAATTTGGATGTCAAATCTCGTTGTTCCCAGAATCTCTGATAATCCAGGAGTAGCGAGGTCCCTCCCACCCCAAATCCCCCTGGGATTTTTGGAGTGTGCTGGCCAAGGCTGAGGCTGAGCCGGGGAAAACCAGCAAAGGGTGGAGCACAGCCTTAGGATCATTGTCCTGGATCAGCTCCCGAGGCTCCCTGGAGCTTCAGGAAACAGCTCGTGGTGGAGGGTCCCGTCCTTCCAGAGCATCCCCTCATCCCCCACAGCTGAAATCCACAGCAAACGCCCCCTCCCCAGCAATTCCCAACCTTAATCACCAGCACTGAACGACCTTTAGGGATGAGGGAGGAGGGAATTCCATCCTCACCAGAACCCCCAGCCTTAATTCCCAGCACAGGACGACTTTTAGGGATATGGGGGAGGAGGGAATTCCATCCTCATCAGAACCCCCAGCCTCAATCACCAGCACTGAACGAGTTTTAGGGATAAGGAAGGAGAGAATTCCATCCTCACCAGAACCCCCAGCCTTAATTCCCAGCATAGAACGACTTTCAGGGATGGGGGGTGGGAGGGGAGGAGGGAATTCCATTCCTTTGCAATTGTGCCTGGAATTACCCATCCCACCTGCACACCAGCCCCTTTTCCACCCCCTCCGGGTGTCATTTTCCCAAAGCCCGAGGCCATCCCTCGGGATCCCAGCCCAGCCCGCGTCTGCACAAACAGGATTTGGGGATGGATCTGTTCCTCGGGAGGCTGGAAGAGGCTCAGCCATTCCCCGAAATAACATCCCTACCCTGTGTTTTAGCCTTCGGGAAAACACGGCCCCAGCCGTTTCCAGCCCTTTTCCTGGAGAAATTGCTGGTTTGAGTCTTTTTCTGTGGCTCAGGGGAGTTTATTTTCTCTTGGATGGCACTTCCTGGGAAAGCTGCTTGGCTGGGAGCTTCCAGCATTAGCTCAGCCCTGGATAACCGGGAGACCCGGTCAGGGAATGAGTCACTTGTGAAATGAGTTTTGGGACTCATCCCACTGTGGAGAATGCAGGGACTCTGCATCCTACAGAGTCTGAGCCTTGCTGGAGGAGGGGAAAACCTGGAAAACACAGGGAAGACAAAGGAAAAACAGAAAATAACCCCGAATTAAGGATTTTAGATCTAAGATGGGCCTGGAGCTGGCACTGGTGATTCCAAGCTGAGGTCTGGAGCAATAGGACAAGGGAGGATTTATTTAAACTGGGAGAGGGAAGATTTAGTTGGGATATTGGAAAGAAATCCTTCCCTGTGAGGGTGGGGAGGCCCTGGCACAGGGTGTCCAGAGAAGCTGTGGCTGCCCTTGGATCCCTGGCAGTGCCCAAGGCCAGGCTGGACGGGGCTGGGAGCAGCCTGGGACAGTGGAAGGTGTCCCTGCCCATGGCAGCGTAAATCCCTGCCAGAGTTTTCCTCAACTGGAGCCTTTTTTTCCATTGTGGAAGATCCTTTCCAGTTCTCCCTTCCCCTCCTGCCCCTCTGCTCCACATCCCCTCACAAGTCCAAGGGTTTGGGCGGCAGGATGGGGGGAATGGTTTGGGAAACGAGCAGAGAGTCTTCCCTGGATACCCCATCCCATCTGGAGCAGGCTCTTCCTTCCCTCGTTCCCCAGCACATCCCTGCCTGTCCCTAGGGATCCCACAGTGCTTCCTTCCCGTAGGGAACCAGCTGGAAGAGCCATGGAATTCCCAGTTTCTTGCTGCCCATTAACAAGGAGGATGGGATGGGATGGGATGGGATGGGATGGGATGGGATGGGATGGGATGGGATGGGATGGGATGGCTGCTCCTGCCCAAGGTGTTCCCATGGCATGCAGGATTCCCAAGGCCCAGGCAGCTCCCAAGCTGCTCTCAGCCAAACCCAGTTCCAGAAGAGGCAAAGCACAGCTACATTTATTCCTGAACCACAAAATTCCATGGAGAGAGGCTGGTTCTCTGGGGAAACCTGGCAGGATCACAGCCATCCCTTTCCAGGCGCTGCCACAGCCTGGAGCCATCCTGACCCCCACATCCAAATTGAATCCTGGTGCTTTGGAGCTCCACCCACAAAAATATCAGGAAAAGAAATTTTGGAACTTGCAGCCACTCACTCCTGCAAAATGAAGGGATTTGTTGATATCCCTCATTCCCTGTTCACCTGTTGGGCTCTGGTTTAACTGGGATAAAAGCAATGTGCTGGAAGTAAGGGGATGCTCAGCCTCTCCCTGGTGCTGGGTGGGATTTTTCCTGCCCTGGGATGTGCCAGGATGTTCCCACAAGCCATGGCCGGAGCTGGAGCAGGCTCTGCTCCCCCTGAGCCCAGGATGCAGCTTTTATCCTGTCCCTGCACTGCTCCTTATCCTCCTCTCCACAGTTACCAGCCTCCGAGGGTGGAAAACACTTCATTTCCAGCGCCACAGGTGGCATTTCAATCCCACAGGTGCCATTCCAGTCAGGACATCCCAGCAACAAGCTGGGAACAGGCTGAGGTCGGGCACACCCAGCAAACAGCTGGATAAATCCCAAACTCGAGCCCAAGAGCTTGGCCTTGCAGCCTTGTTCCCACAAATATTCCCACTTTTCACCACTTTTCCTGTCAGTCTCACTGACAGGAGATTTCCTGCCCCAAACCATCCCTGCCTGGGCTGGGCAGGCAGCAGGGAATTCCCAGTGGGACAGGAACAGGGATCTTCTCCTGAGGATTTTGCAGCGTGTTGGAGAAACAGCGCTTGGATGAGACCTCTGGAAAACACAAGCACAGCCAGCTCTCCAACACCTCGGTGGTCATCACCAGTTCCATACTGGGGCAGGAAAAAAGGGAGTGGGAGCTGCTGGAGTCTGTGCAGAGCAGCTGGAATCCACATTTCCATTAATAAAATGAAATTATGATGGGAAGGACAGGCCCCCTGTCACGAATTCCAAAGGCTGGGGGATGTGTCTGCAGGATCCTGAGCCATGGAGATCAGGGGGATGTTCTCCAAAGCCTGACACGGGGCCTGGAATTCCCTGCCTGCTTTGGGATGTGAGGAGCTGGAGGAAGTCCAGAGGAGGAGCTTGGACAACAAGATGAGGTTCAGCATCCAGAGCTTATTAGGAAATGTTAAAGGAGTGGGATTTGTTTAGTCTGGGAAGCAGAAGATGTGGAAGCAGGCCATCATCAGGGAAGTTTAATTATCAAATGGATGGGGATCCATTATCCCAGAAGGTGACTGGGAAAAGGAGGGGAATAAAACCACTGAATTTGCTGTAGGGAAGGTTTGGGTCAGGCTTTACTAAAATCTCTCCATCAGTGACAGTCCCTGGGGAGCTCTGGAGTGTCCTCCCTGGAAGATTTAGGGATATACAAACATCCATCAGAGATGATTCCCCACATTCCTGTGTCTGGGAGCTGGGAAAGGGAGGATTAATGTATCCAACCACTGCCACGGCCTGGGCAGAGCCCAGAAATTATGGACTGTAAAAGCAGGGAGAAGATTTTGGTGTCCCAAGGCAAGAAACATCACCAATATTTTAACAGGGATGTCACTGGATCCAGCGGAGCCTGGAATAAATATCCTGCCATGAGGAAGTCCTGGCAAGGGAGAAGCAGTTCCAGCAGTTTGGATGCAAAGGATTTGTCACTGGAGCCAGCACTGACCAGGGATGTCCTTCACCTGCATCCAGGTGCTCCAGATTGTCACAGGATCATGGAATCGTGGAATGGTTTGGGTTGGAAAGGACCTCAAAGCCCATCCAGTGTCACCCTTGCCATGGGCAGGGACACCTCCCACTGTCCCAGGCTGCTCCAAGCCCCGTCCAGCCTGGCCTTGGACACTTCCAGGGATCCAGAGGCAGCCACAAGGTGCCTGAAATCAGCCTTGCTGTGAATTTCAGCAGGAAGAGGCAGTGTCAGACTCGTCTTCCTCTCTCGTTTTTCCCCTTGGGATCCCTCGTGTGTTCCCCAGGCTGGCTTTTCCCTGCCCTCACCTGTGCAGCTGGCAAGGAGATGGAATCCAGCAAAGATTTTTCCATCTGGTCTCAAACAAAATCCTGGGCTTTTATTTTTGTTTGGTTTGTTTAGTTTGTGTTTGTTTTTTTTTTTACTCTGAAGACTAAAATCAAACAAAAAAACCCCCGAAGCCATTATTTAAATAACGGGAGCTCAGTGACACTGATTTAAAGGGATTTAACTCCAACCTTAAAGCCCGGGGTGCTGCAATTTTCTGATTAATTCTTCCCCAAAAAACCCAAATGAAACCATCCTGGCCTTGCCCCTGCTCATGTCAGAATGAGTTGTAGGGAGAGAGAGTCTGAGGATGGGCAGAGGCTCTGATCCCTGGAGGTTTTGGAGTTTTCCATCCATCACCTGCCCTTTCCCTTTTCCAGGTGTCTCCTCCTGAGCATCACCTGATCCTTGCTCAGGAGTGTGAACCAGCACTGGATGCATCCTGAAATCAAACCCAAATGATGTCAAAGGACACCTGAAAAACTCTCCACTCATGAATAAACCAGCAGGGATTACATGCCTGGCCCACCTAGGAACGATCCATAGGCTGAAAATGCCAACTATTCCATTAGGAAAGAATATCAGGAGAGGATTTATCCGTGGGCAAAATGTGTGTCCAGCTCCGTGTCCTGACTTGGGCAGTGCCTGGGGGAGATTTCAGACCAAGAAACTCCTGGTCTGATTGGAGTTGGTCCCGTTCGAGGAGAATTCCCTGCAACCTCAGCTTTGGGGGATGTCCAACCCACGGAATGTCGTGGTTTCTATCCCTGATCATGTTCCAGCATAGGACTTCTTACAAAAATATGGAGAAGGGGGAATGGCTTCCCAGTGCCAGAGGGCAGGGTCAGATGGGATATTGGGAAGGAATTGTTCCCTGGGAGGGTGGGCAGGCCCTGGCACAGGGTGCCCAGAGAAGCTGTGGCTGCCCCTGGATCCCTGGAAGTGTCCAAGGATGGGTTGGACGGGGCTTGGAGCAGCCTGGGACAGTGGAAGGTTGTCTGCCCATCCCAAAGCAGCCAGGACTAAACTTGGAGCACTGCTCTGTTCCCTGAAGGAATTTTTTTTTTTAATTTTCTTTTATATTTTTAAGAATATTTTCTGCCCAGTTCTGGCTGTGCCAGCACTGATTGCTGAGTCAGCACTTCATCATTATCTGGGGACTCAGAATCCCAGAATCCCAAAATGGTTTGGGTTGGAAGGGACCTTAAAGCCCATCCAGCCCCACCCCTGCCCTGGGCAGGGACACCTCCCACTGTCCCAGGCTGCTCCAAGCCCCCTCCAGCCTGGCCTTGGGCACTGCCAGGGATCCAGGGGCAGCCACAGCTTCTCTGGGAATTCCATCCCAGCCTCTCCCTACCCTCCCAGGGAACAATTCCTTCCCAATATCCCATCTGACCCTGCCCTCTGGCACTGGGAGCCATTCCCTGTGTCCTGTCCCTCCAGCCCTTGTCCCCAGTCCCTCTCCAGCTCTTCTGGAGCCCCTTTAGGCACTGGCAGGACCTCTGAGGTCTCCCCAGATCCTTCCCTTCTCCAGGATGGACATTCCCAGCTCTCTCCTGGGTCTCTGAGGTTGATTTAAATCCCATCCAAGAGATGTTTCCAAGGCACATTCCCGTGTCCTGCCTGTCCCTCCATCATCCCCCCAGCAGACTCTGCATCAGGGCTGCTCCCAAGGTCCCCTCCCACCAACCTCCCCCAGCCCAACCCATTTTCCATTCCCTCCAAAACTTTTCCACTCATCTGTTCCCCCTTTCCCCCTTCCATGGATAATAAAAGACCCTCATCCCGAGATGGACTCTCGAGAACATCCCATTATTCCATTATTTATTTGTTGGGAATGAACTCTTGATTCCATTCCTCCTTTTCTCTCTCTTAATCAGCTTTTAATCCACGCTGGAAGTTCAACAATCCCCCTCTGGCTCCAGAGTTTCCTTAAAAGCCTCTTGGATGGCCTTTATCAAAAAGCCCTCAGGAAAATGGAATAACTGCTCTCCATTATCCACTAATTTGTTGACTGAACATAAAACCAAGGGATTTTTTCCCCTGTGTGTTAGAGGGGGTTTTAATTCTGCTTTTAGTTATTATTTCAATTTAATTTAACGCACAGCAGCAGCCACAATTCCTAAATGGATCTTTGCAAATGTGCTCAGGTAAAGCATTTATTCCCGGAAAAAAATGCGCGTTTGGGGTTAATTATGACTGGTGCCAAATTGATCATTAATGCAACTCTAGGTTTAGTTAAAGTCAGATGTAAATTTATCAGGAAGTGTGGGAAATTGTGTGTAAAATCCCTTTTTGGCACCTTAAAAATGTGTTTATTCCCTCAGCTCTCAAATGGAACATCCGAATTTCCCACTTTCTGACAATATTTCAGGATTAAGTGTAATTTTCACCTCCCTCTCCACGTTGTATTAATGGGTTTCCAGGGAAAATTTCAATAGCAACCGGCTCAGACCAGGCAGAGTTGTCTCATTCCAGCCCACTTTTCTTCCAACAAAACCCATGGAATTAATAAAGCATTTGGGGCTGACTCCAGACATTCCCTCCTCCCCTGCAAGCTGAAAACCACTGCCTGATCCCATTTTGCAGCTCAGGCCCTCAGGGATGGAAAGCAGGGAATGCTCTTCACGCTTCCAAGGAGCACGAGGGCAGCTCCTTTGCTTCTCCAGGTGGAAAAAACTTCTTGTGATGTCCAGGCTTGGTCTGCTCCAAAATCTTCCTTATCTTAGGGAAAGGGAAGCACCAGGACACTGCCTTGTCCCTGCACCTACAGGACATCTTGGATCAAAGCTGTTCCCTTTCAAACAATTCCCATTTATTTGCTGGTGCACTGAAATTGGGATGGGCTTAGCTGGAGAATATTTTCATGGATTAAGGGGGAGTCAGGTTACTCCTCTACTTCCAAAAGGCATGAAACATTGGGAAAAGCCCAGACCTTTTGGAAAAGCATCATAAAACCTGGCTGGGCTCATGGCACATCCAAGGGGAAAATCCCAGGAAGTAATTTTTTCACGGGACAGGACCAGAGCTTCTTCTTCTCTCTCCTTGCATCCCTCCCTGGTGGAGGTGCGGGTGTGGAGCACCAGAATTCCATGACGCTGGAGCAGGGATCCAGGCTCACATGTGGGTGTGTGGGTGCGGAGGGAGGTCACCGGAATTCCATGATTTTGGAGCACAGATCCAGACCCAAAGCTTCTCCTTTGTTTCCAGGTCCTGTTGTGCGAGGCCAACTCTCCAGGCAGCTCTCCAAGCACTGCAGCCTTCCAGGTAAATCCATGGAAAAGGATGTCCTGGGGAAAACCTGGGAGTGGGTGAAGGAGGAGTCCCAAGGGTTTGGGTTTCAGCAGTGGCTTGTGCTGCTCGTCATTCCCAAGTGTCCCAGTGCCTGGTGGCTCCTTGGTGGCTTCCATCCCTCACTGCATCCATGGGATGTCCTCAGAGCCGTTGTGTTTGTTGGACAATTTGGATCTGAGGCCGGAAGGGGAGCGGAGCCAACACCTTCCAGTGGTGGCTTTGAAGTCTTCCCAAATCCTGGGGTTTGCTGTCTTCAAAGGTGATCAGACACAGCATCGAGGGAACGTTGGAGGTAGATTGGATTTTAGGAAAATGTTAGTCATGGAGAGGGCTGTGATGGAGTCCCTGTTCCTGGAGGGATTCAAAATCCGTGTGGATGTGGCACGTGGGGACACAGGTCCGTGGTGGCTTTGTCAGTGCTGGGGAATGGTTGGATTTGAGGATCTCGGGAGGCTTTTCCAACCTTGTGATTCCATGAAGGAGACAGAGCCACCTCTCCCAGAAGCCTTTAACGTTTAATCAGATCTTTCAGTGGGAATCTGCACATTCCTCAGCTTTTGGGAAAGGCCACAGGCCAGAACCACAAATAGTCATTGTCCAAAGGATGCTCCAAAATGGAGTTGGAAAGGGGAGAAGTGCAGCTGGAATGTGGAAGGGAGGTTGCTGTTGCAGCTGGAACATTCAAGGGAGAATTCCAAGGGCTGGATTAGACTCTGGCAGATTTTCCAGTGAGAGATATCTTGGCTTCAAACTCTCTTTGAGCAGGAAAAGGCACAAAGAGTGGGAGAAAGGGAAAGTGTGGGGGATAATTTGCAGGCTTTGTATCCTTTTTGGGATCAGGTGGATTTAGTTCCCTGCAAACTGCTCCATCTCCATGTGGATCACTGCTGGATGATGATGTTTAATCTGGCTGGACAAGGAGTTTGCAAGACCTTTGGAATGAGGATGGGATCTCAGGATCTTCTGAGTCCATCTCCATGTGTTGGGACACAATTCCACTCAGGGAATTGATGGAACTGCAGTGATTTGGGCAGAACTTTGCTCCCCAAACTGGCCCCAAAAAGAAGGGAAAACCACAAGTCCTGGTGGGAGTCTCCAAGAGGAAGAGGCTCAGCAGGAGCACCAACCCCAGAGCACACCGGGACACTCTGCTGTCACCTGATCCCGGAATATTCACAAATCCGGGTCAAACTGGGTGGAATTCCTGCAAAATAGACGGGAGTTCTTGGAAGGAGGAGGAAGAGGCTGAGAGTCCACCTGGATGAAGAAAACGTGGACTTGCCCTTCTCCGTATGGATCAGCAGTGCCATTCCTGGGCATCCCTCTTGCTTTGAGGAATTTAAGCCCCTTTTTTAACCAAATCCCTTTGGCGTTGAGCAAAAAAAAAGAGTTTGGAATGGAAAAAGGATTTCAGTCTGCTGTTTCCCCCATTGAGTTGCCATAATTCCCACCTTTCCCATTTCCCTTCCTGGCCAGCAAGCTGAGCAATCTCCTAGCCCTGCCTGTGACCTCCCAAATTCCCTAATTCCCATTAGTTGTGGATTTTCTGCCTGGCAAAAACCTCCAGGCAGGAAAAGAGTGCAGTTCAGCCGTGTGGAAAATGCCACAGGGGCTGATTCCTGAGAGGAGCTCCTGGAAAATTCAGAGCAAAGCAGATTCCTGGGTAAAGACAGACAGCTGGATCCAGCCAAGGAGGGATCCCTGGGAACAGCACATTCCTGGGAACTGGGGAGCACCTTCCCCACCCTTCCTCAGTGACTCCCACACAACTCCTGCCTTGATGCTCCTGAAGGAATCTCCCACTTCCCACACAGGGAGTGTGGGCAGGAATTAGCTGGGGTTTTACAAACTGGTGAAGCCAAATGAGAAGCACTTGGGTGGGAGTTGTCTTCCATAACAAAAGGGGGGAAGAGGGAAGGAATGGCTGAGTTTCGGCAGAGAAGAGCGAGGTCAGACAAGCTGAACAGATTTCCCTAAGGACATTAAGGAGCTTTGACAGGTTGGAATGTCGAGCCAAGTGCTGTTCTGGTGTCCTGGACAGCAGGAAATCCTGCAATTTTCATTTATTATGGCTGAAGTTGTGCCTTGATGATGGAAAACAATTTAGGGAATGGGCCCAGAAGAGTGGGATAAGAGGAGCTCAGGAGGGGAAGTCTCCTCTCAACCCTGGACAGGTTTTAGTGATTCCTGACCTGTTTCCCTGTGGAATGAGGGGACATTGACCCTGTTTTTTGGGATGGACACAGGTGGCCCTGCTCTGGCAGCCCCACCCCTCCTGTAGTGTCAGGGAAACCAGGGGGCCTTTGTTTCATTTGCTGGATTCCTTTGTCTCCGTGTGGGAAGAGATTGGCAGGTGACCAACAAAAACCTGGATTCCCTTAAAAGCTGCCTCCTCAGGAGTCCTGCCAGATGGACAAGCCAGGATCTGGATTTCCTCAAATCCTGCTCTTTCCTCAAAGCCTGCTCTGGCCGACTGCAATGGAAAGTTCAGTTCCTGCCTCTCCTCTCCTCTCCTCTCCTCATCAGCAACAATGATTTTACTCAGGACCAAGATCTCCAGCCCACCCAAAATCTGAGTTTAGGAGGCAAAAGGCAGTGATGGAATTAGGATGGCTTTAAGTTCCATTTTACAGTTNTCTCCTCTCCTCTCCTCTCCTCTCCTCTCCTCATCAGCAACAATGATTTTACTCAGGACCAAGATCTCCAGCCCACCCAAAATCTGAGTTTAGGAGGCAAAAGGCAGTGATGGAATTAGGATGGCTTTAAGTTCCATTTTACAGTTTCAAGGCCGTCACTTCCAACCCAGCCATGACATGGAGGTAACACAAAACCTGCCTGGAAAACTGGCATGGATTAAAGAGCAGGAGGAGCCAAGGGAATTGGAGTCACACAAGCGATCCCTCACACTCCTGGAGATTCCCAGACACTGGTGCCATCATAAGGTTGGAATTTTTTTCCCAATTATGGGCTTGGAGTTCAGTCCCAACTCTGTTCTGCATCCTGATGTCACCACAGGCACCCAGGGCGTTTGGTTCTCCCTCCATCAGCAGGTGAATTCCTGGATGCTGCAAATTCCTGTGCTGGAAATTCCTCATCCAGGCCATCCTTTCCTCTTCCTGGGCAGCTGTGGCAGATCCAGATGTGTGCAGTGACTCTGGAAATGGGAGAAATCCTGCAAGGCCGGAGGAGGATGCAGAGAGCAAAGGAATCCCCTGGAGGCTCATTCCAGGGTTCTCTCCTGAGTCTAAAAAACCCCCAATCCTATTTGGAAGAAGACATGGAGTTAATTAACTTAATTAATTTAACCAAAGAGGAGAAGGAGGGAAGAAAATACCCAGTAGAACTGCGAAGAAAAACTGGTATGAAGCAGGCCTTTAATTCCATAGATTTTACTATATCCCAACATTGATCTGGTTTTGCTCAGGTTGTGAAGGAAATCACAATGTCAAAATGCCTTTGGAATTTTTTTATAGGATACATCCCTAAAAAAAGGAGGTTTAATCACTGGCAAAGTGATGCTGGCACAGATTTTGATTTTAGTATCCTCCTTTACAGAGAAGGATGAAACTCATTGTGTTTCAAATCCAGACTTCCGATCCCAAAAAGTCCACACAAAAATGGAAACAGCAGCAAGTGCCCAGCTGGAATTCGAAACAAAATGGGATTAATGCAGTTTTCCTGGCAGAGGACACGGAGCAGAGCACGGACAGCCAGCACATGGGGGGTGTTTTGTTGTCCCTGGGATGAGGGACAGCCAGGACAGAGCGCTTGCTCGGCTCCCACCTCCCTAGGGATTAACCCCAAATCCCAGAGCCCCGAGGGGAGGTGCTGAAAAATGAGCAAACTTCCAGAAAGCTCCCCCAAGGTGTGCAAAGCCTCTGCAAGGAGCAAACACTCCCTCAGTTGCTGGCACTGCTCCACTCTCCTCCTCCCAATCCTATTAGAATTAGAGGGATAGAGCTATAAGAGGAAAAGCCCATCCTTAGAGCAGTGCTGACAGCTTGGCCTTTAAATCTTTAATAAGCACAGGCTGGCAGAGCCACCCTGCTCTGCTGCAGGTCAGCACGTGGAAGCAGGAACCCAGTGCCCTGCAGCTCTGTTGGAATATTTGGGAATACCTGGAGAGCCTCAGCCGTTCAAATGAAATGATGGAGCCTCAGCAGAAAATCTTTGCCCTCCACTAGTGCGCCAGGAGCTCCATTGAGGCCATGTCCTGTGTGGATGCTGTTCTGCCCTCTGCATCCCAAAAGGCTTTGGAATGCCCCTGTGGGATGGAATTCAGCTGAGACTCCCTCCTCCAGGTGTCACCTTGGGACAGCAGAGTCCCTCTGTTTAATTGGGTGCAAAAACAGCCGCTGTGGGACATTGACTGGAATTAGGAATAGAACCTTCCCAGCTGCACTGGTGGTGACCACAAAGGCTTTGCCAGAGCCTCTGGATGAAGACTGTGACCATGGGAAGCACAAGGCCCTGGCTGGAGCTCAGGGAAGAGTCAGGAATTGCCTCAGGAGCCACAGTTAATGAGGGAGGCCATGGGCACAGGGTGTGCTGGGATCCTGCTGCCATCTCCTGGAGGCTGCACCTTCTCCTGGACCTGATGGACCACAGAGGTCCAGCCTGGCCATGCTGTCCCTGGGCAAATCCCAGGTGTCCGGGTTTCTGGCAACCACAGGCCCCAGAACGCTGCTCAGCTGTGGGGGTTTGGGGAGCTGGGGAACCTGATTCCATGCCCTGCTTCCCATGGCCAGGTGGAGCAGGTTTGGTTGTATCCCAAGTCAGGGTGGCCTTGGCCAAACTCCTCATCTGCCACTGGAAATGCAGAGGTGGTTAAAGTGTGTGACAGTGGAGTTAGGAACTGCCAGAGGGCAGGGCTGGACGGGATATTGGGAAGGAATTCCTCCCTGTGAAGGTGGTGAGGGGCTGGGGTGGAATTCCCAGAGAAGTTGTGGCTGCCCCTGGATCCCTGGAAGTGTCCAAGGCCAGGTGGGACAGGGCTTGGAGCAGCCTGGGATAGTGGGAGGTGTCCCTGTCCATGGCAGGGGGTGGCATGGGATGGGCTTTATGGGTGATGATTCCCTGTTTCTCTGTCTCCCTGGTGGGTTCAGCGTGTGGAAATGGAGCTTTTATGGGATTTACTGCACTCTGTGCCAACGGAATGATCCCGCTCTGAGGCTCAGTCATGGACAGGCAAATCCCTTGGATGGGGCAGGAACTACAGCTGGATCCACAGCCTTATCTGGGCTATGTGGCAAACTGAAATGTCTGTGTGGAAACGTCAGGAAAGAAAACGATGGAAAAGCTGAGGCACTAATCCCAGTTTAGGGTAAACACTTTGTATTCCTCACTGTTTGGAAATCCATGTAAATGAGGCACTATCTGGAAAGTCAGGGATTTAAAGGTTTAGGGAAGAGGCAGAAGAGCAGGACCAGAGAAGGAGGAACAGCAGTACCTAGTGGGAAATGTGGGATGTGGTTACGGACTGCCCAAAGCTGAAGGATCACCCCAAGAAGGGTCTGGGATGCACTGGGGAGGATCTCAACAGTTTTCCTGATCATTCCTTACCCTGGGAACCCAGCGTGGTGCTCTGGGAGGTGCTTTGGATTCTCTTCACATCCACCACCTCTTCCCACATTCCCTCTGCATCATTTGCCTTCTAAGATTTTCTCCCTTGGGGGTTGATTTTTCAGGAAGCTCCTGGCTCAGCCTGCCCACTCCCCAGCCTTCAGAACCGGAGCACAACCCCAAAAAGCACATGTCCTCTTCGGAGCCCATCCTGGACCTCAAGGGAGACACGGCAGAAGCAATTCCAGGTGAGAACCAGCACTTCCAGGTGCCGTTGGCTGTCTGGAAGGCAGAGTCACACCTTGGAGAGTCTTTCACAGCCCTGCACTCCATAGGGATGTGCTTTCCTGCCAGCCCTGTGTCACAGTCCCTCCCTGTTCCTGTTGCATCCATCCCTGCAGCCCAAATGGCCTGATTTGCTCCTGATTTGCTCCTGATTTGCTCCTGATTTCCATTTTTCCAATGCCAAGATGAGCTCAGGCTTGGAGTCAAAGGCACCTTGGCTTGTGCTCAGGAATCCAGCCTGGAGAAAAGGCTGGAAGAGGCAGATGGCACAGGCAGGAACTGGGATGGGGTCTGCACTGCTAATCCAGCCTCTTTCCATCAGTTGGGATGTGGGTTCAGGCTTCAGGTTTCATGGGTTTGATCCAGTGGAAGGTGTCCCTGCCATGGCAGGGGTTGGAACTGGATGAGCTTTAAGGTCCCCTCCACCCAAACTATTCCCTGATTCCGTGGTTTGGTGATTCTCCACAGCCTGATTTCGCCCTGCTGTGCATCCTTGTTTAGCTCCCATGGCCCTGGTGTTCAGCTTCATCCCTGGCAGGATGGCAGGAATCTCCTGGCCCAGGCACTCATGGATATCCATCCTGGGCGAGGTGGTCCCTCCCAGCCACTCCACCCCCAAACTCTGCTGTTGGGTTTAAGCTTGCTGCAGGTTGAAATAAGCCCTAAGTCAACACCAAAGGCTCTTCCACACTCAACAAATTTCCCATGAGGAGCTGCTGCCAGAAATCAGCTTCCCACTGCGTGTGCCAGAGAACAGGAGAAAATGCTGATCCTGGGGTTGGAGCATCCAGCTCTTCCCAAAATCAGCATGGCAAGGGATCGCCGATCCCCCACTCACACATCAGCACCCTTGACCTCCTCCTGAGAAGCTGCAAGACAACCTCAGGGTTTTCCTGGCAGTGGAGAAAGTAAAAATTCCTGTTTGTTGGAAGTCCCCAACAAGAGCCATGAGGATACAAATCCCAGGATTTACTGGACTCGCCTGTCTTTCATTTGCTCCTTCCAAGGAAACCCAATGAAGCAGAAACTCCACTGGTAGGGATTAATTCCTGGGACATCAAACTTCGTATCCCTTCCTGGTCTTGCAGCCAGGAGAGCCCCAAATCCCCTATTTTCCCCAAAATAACTCCAAACAATTTCTGTGCTTAGGTTTTGTATGTTTGTTTGTTTCATTTGCATGATTTATTCCTTCTCTCATCCTTCCAAATTTGTGGGTGCAGGCAGGATGCTGCCATCCCCCCTCAGGGCTGTGTCCAGGGGTGATCTTCTGTGGCTGGGGGTAAATTTGTCCTGGGAGAAATGGATGCTCCAGGAGCCAGTTGATCCCCCTTCCAAATATACCCTGGAGCATCCCTGTGGTTGCTGGAGTGAGGTCAGGAATTATTCCAACTGTGAAAGAAGCCTGGCAGTGTTGGGAATAACTGATCCCATCACTCATGCTGCAACATCCATTTGTGACATGCTCCAGGACATTCCCAAGACTGGTCCATGCCCTTGGAAAAACCTCCAGCTTGAAGGGATCACCACAGAGCTGGCTGAGCCCTGAAGGCTCCAAACCTGGGATGCAGCTCAAGCTCACCGGGAGCTACTTCTCTTGGAAGAGCAGGAATTCTTGGCAAGGCTTTGCCATCCACACTATGGATCACTGATTCCTACCAATAAACAGGCAGATCTTAGAATCATGGAATTACTTTGGTGGGAAAAGACCTGTAAGATCATCACTCCAACAATTCCCCCAGCACTGCCAAATCCATGGGTGCCACATCCCCATGGATGTTAAATCCCTCCGGGAATGGGGACTCCACCCCTGCCCTGGGCAGGCTGTGGAGGGCTGGACAAACTTTTGGGGGAATGAAGGGTTATCCAAACTGATCGGCTTGGCAAGGAGTGCCTGGGGAAAGCTGCTTTTGCTCCACGTGGTCCAGAAACCCCCACCCCAGCCAGATGTTCTGCTGTTGTAAAGCAGGATGGCTGTAAAGGAGTTGGCTCAGGTTCCAGCGGCTCCCATCGTCCGAGGGCTCTGCACCGTCACCCAAATTTGACCTCTGGAGTCTGAATCCGTCATAATTCCCGCCCTGGCCATAAAGCTGGAGCCACTGCTCTGGAAAGGCGTGGGGGAGTGAAGTGGTCACGCAAAGCGTTGCTGTGGGACAGCTGCTGTCCATCACCCCCTCCCCAGCGGCATCCCACAGCTGCTCCAGCTGCTCCATCCATAGGTTATCCTGAAGAACCTGGCCAGGAGCTGCAGCATCCCAGCTCTGGGAAAAGCAAAACTGCCTGCCCGTGGACAGAAGGCAGCTGGGAGACCCTTGGAGGGCAGATCTGTTGTTCTTTTCCCTGCTTTCCTGGGAGTGCCAGAACTGGAGCAGATAAGTGCAGATGTTAAATTAATCAGTGACACGGAACATCCACTGCTATACGAATATATTTTTTATATATGGATAAAAATAAGAAGAGAATATTTGGACTGCACAGATCCACAGGAAACAGCCTAAAACTGACAGCAGAGCTCGCACCCTCCCAAAAAAACAAAAAGGGAATGTTTGGGAAACGTGAGCAGCTGCACAGGGGTGGATTTGGATTGCAGGAATAAACGGTGACTAAGGCAGCCAAAATTCCAGCCCCAAACACTGCTCCCCTCCCTCAGCCCTCGCTTGTGGCCCCTGCCAGCTCCAGGGAGAGCAGGAAATCAGGAGGAACTGGAGATGAAAGGCGCTGTGGGATGAGCTGGGAACAGCAATTAGCTGCTGATGGATATCGGCTCGCTCAGGGTTGGAGCGGGGCGAGGGCTGATTGAGATCCCGGCGGGGGTTGGCCGGGAATTAACGGCTCAGAAACCTTTGCCGGGTGGGTTCCACCTCCGAGCAGACGGAATTGAAGCCCTGGATGACAAAAGGTGGCTGGAGTTAGATCTCCATCTGTC
The DNA here is from genome assembly GCA_013398175.1 of Climacteris rufus. Lineage (NCBI taxonomy): Eukaryota > Metazoa > Chordata > Aves > Passeriformes > Climacteridae > Climacteris > Climacteris rufus. The sequence goes on from VZRZ01004881.1 coordinate 43,342, forward strand.
AGTCCTGACAGACACGCGGATTTAAAGGCTGAAAAGGTCGGAATTACACAGCATTCCTGCGCCCGGTGCCGCGGAGCTGCCTTTCTCCCGTGCACAGGCCATGGAATAAAATCCCAGAATAGTTTGGGTTGAAAGGGACCTTTAAAGGTCACCTAATCCACGCCCCTGCCATGGGCAGGGACAACTTCCACCGGACCGGGCTGGTCCCAGCCCATCCAACCTGGCGTTGGACACTTCCATGGATGAGGCAATGCAGTCCCAGTTTCCAGGATGGAGGCATTCCCGCATTCCAGCCGTTCCTGCAGCCTGTGCATATCCACAGGCACTCAGCAAACACTGATTTAATTTAGATGAACGATCTCCAGGGCATTTCCTGCAATCACGCTGTGCCTGCATGGCCCACGATCCTGAAAGCCAAACATCCTTGTAACACTGGCACAGGTTCCCAGAGCAGCTGGGGCTGCCCCTGGATCCCTGGCAGTGCCCAAGGCCAGGCTGGATGGGGCTTGGAGCAGCCTGGGACAGTGGGAGGTGTCCCTGCCCATGGCAGGGGTGGGACTGGATGGGCTCTGAGGTTCCACCCACCCCAAACCAGTCTGGGATTCCATGATTCCCATAAACGGTGAAGCTGTGAGCTCCATACCCACAGGAGGTGACAGGGGCGAGGTTTGTGAGCACACCTCCATCCTTTATACAATTCCCAATGTTTTTCTCACAGAGAACCTGGGAGGAATGGGGGAGCAGAGCTCCTGCCCACCAAGGGGCACTGGAGAGCATGGACGATCCATGGAAAACATGGAACCAACACCAGCAGGTACCGGTGTCCAGCTTCCCCCCACCTTGGAGAGCTGGACCTTCCCTCCAAGGAGCCTTATCCCTCAGGAAACACCCTGAAATCCCTGATCCCTGATTCCTGAACCCACCTTGCCTCCTCCTGGCAGCACCTGAATGACAGAGGAAAACCTGGATTGCTGTCCCAAGGCTCCAAGGCCTTTCAAGGGGTGCATTTGCTGTTTGGATTTTTTTCCCAGCTTCTTGCTGAGCTTTTCCAGCAGCGAGAATCAATCACAAAAAGAGCATCCAGGGAGAGTGGAGCCGGGTTTTCTGCCACCCATGTCACGAGTTTGGGGCTCCAACCACTCTCTGCACCTGAGCTTGGTACCTCCTGCCAAGGGATCCGGCATTCCCTGGGGATCCAGCAGTGCCAGGGGCTGCGTGGCAGGGCCTGGATACCAGAGCGCTTTGGCCCAGCTGCACAGGAAGCTCCCAGTGCTGTTCCCAGTTGGATTAATCCCATCAAACAGGCAGTTTTGGGCTGTGCAAAGCAAAAGCAGCACCAGTGCTGATGAACAAATATAAATATATTTCTCCAGAGGGCATGGAAGGGACTTTAACAGGAAAGTTTAAACCAAGGCTGGATAAATGTCCAGGTCCTGCGGGGTTGCCATGGAAGTTAATCCAGTCATTCCAGTCACCACCACGGATTTGACAACCTTGGCTGGCACTGAGGCTCTGGGGACTGCAGAGAGGGTCAGAGACACTCACTTATGGTGAGTCTGGTCCTTCCTGGAGAAAATTCGGGAGACTGGAGCCAGCCAGGAGGCCAGACACCAGTTTTTAGGCTCAGCTTGGCTTGGCAAGTGAGATTGACGGGGTCCAGGAGCTGGCACAGGAGCAGCTGGTTTGGATTGGGCACTGGGATGTTGTGGATGCACCCTGTGCATCCTGGGGATGCTGTGGATCCATCCTGGAGATGTCCTGGATACACCCTGGGCATCCTTTGGGAGCATCCAGCCACTGTCATTAACTCAAGGCAGACCCAAGCTGGCACTTCCCAGGGGAGGTTGCTTTTCCATGTAAAATCCATTATTTTTTCCATCCCCACCTGATTTTTAGGCACAGTCTCTCATCAAGTGTTAATGAGAAGCATTTCGTAAAAAAAAACAAAAAACTTTTTGCTGAACAAGATTTAGGGAAGGCAAAACTTGGCTTGGAATGAAGTGTTGAGGTCCCTGTCCTCCTTCTCACACTTCCCAAAGCCAATGTGGTCTTCCAGCTCGCCTGGAAACCTTTATCCATTTCTGTCTCACAAAACTCTAAGTTTAAGAGGCTGGAAGGAATTTTAGTAAGCTTGTAAAGGAGCTGAGACATTCCCAGTGGACCCCAAGCCATGTGCTGTTCCTGGTTTTTCCATTTGAAAACTGGAAGGAAAAGAGCTGCTGAAATAAAGCCATGGAAGAGAAACATGGAATGGTTTGGGTTGGAAGGGACCTTAAAGCCCATCCCATTCCACCACATTCCACTGTCCCAGGCTGCTCCAAGCCCCATCCAGCCTGGCCTTGGGCACTGCCAGGGATCCAGGGGCAGCCACAGCTTCTCTGGGCACCCTTTGCCAGGGCCTCCCCACCCTCCCAGGGAACAATTCCTTCCCAATATCCCATCCATTCCTGCCCTCTGGTTATTTTGGGAAATGTTGGGTCTCTGCAGCAAATGGTGGGAAAGGAGAAGCAATCCTGGAGAGTGGAGTGTGAGCTGCAGATCCCTCATTTGGGATCACACCCAGGAATGAGCTGCTCCTCACCTGTCCATGCCAGGACCTTACAACATCCAAGGGGATGGAAGCGTCGGTGGAGAGCAGCAAACCCAGTCCTGTGAGCCTGGGCCCCGGTTCCTGTCCCTGTCACAGCCTCTGGAAAAGCAACCCGCTGTCCCCAGAGCAGCAGGGCGTTGGGACAGTGTGTGCTTCCCCCAAAAGCTCCATCAGGAGCCGCTAATTGCCCTCAGCAGGATTCCATCGGCTCCGCGGGGCTGCGTCGGAAGTGTCACTTCTGCACTTTAATTGGAGCTCTAAAGCAGAAGTGTCGCCGAGAAAGCAAAATCGATGGGAAAAAGGATCAGAAAAATCAGCCAGACCGATCTCTTTTCCCGGTTCAGCAGCTGTGAGGGGCTCTCAGGGGACTGTGGGGTGTCCTCGGATCATCTGAGGGGGGACAGCCCCTGATTGTCAGACAGGGCCCGGCCCCACAGGGCTCAGACTGTGAGGGAAGATGAGGAAAAAAATGGGATATTTGTCCAAAGCTGCAGAACAGAGGAGGCCAAGGAGATGCTCCAAGGGCTGGAGCCCCTCTGCTCCAGAGCCAGGCTGGGAGAGCTGGGGGTGTTCACCTGGAGAAGGATCCAGGGAGACCCTTCCTGTGCCCAAAGGAGCTCCAGGAGAGCTGGAGAGGGACTGGGGACAAGGGATGGAGGGACAGGACACAGGGAATGGCTTCCCAGTGCCAGAGGGCAGGGTCAGATGGGATATTGGGCAGGAATTGTTCCCTGGGAGGGTGGGGAGGCCCTGGCACCGGGTGCTCAGAGAAGCTGTGGCTGCCCCTGGCTCCCTGGCAGTGCCCACGGCCCGGCTGGATGGGGCTTGGAGCAGCCTGGGACAGTGGGAGGTGTCCCTGCCATGGCAGGGCTGGAATGAGATGAGCTTTGAGGTCCCTTCCAACCCAAACCATTCCTTGAATCTTTAAGTCCAAGGCCAAGGATCCAGATGCCCTCAGGATCCAGAGCATCCAGTGCCAGGTTTGGTCCTTGGCAAGCTCAGGCCAAGTGATTCCCACGCTCAGCACACAGGAGGAGAACACATCCCAGCCCTTTGGTTGGATGGGGCCAGAAAACCTCTGGTCTCAGAGCCAGGGTTGAGCACAGATTCCCAGTCCCAAATATCTCCACCAGTCATGGGACATCCACTGGTGGACAGTGCAGAAGAGTGGCCAAAATGAACACCCACCCCTGGACACCTGGCTGTGGATGGAATCTGCAGATTCTGACGTGGAGCCAACTGTCCTCAGGAAACGTCCACAAATCCAGGTTGGTTTTGGCTCCCCTGCAGGCCTGTGGTGTTTGGAAAGACATGTGTCCATGCAGGTGAACTCTGGGCTGGGATTCTTGGCCGGGACTTTGGCCAGCAGGAACTGAGTGTTCCAGCACCGTGTGGGGAGCAAACCAAACCCAGCTGAGCTCTGTATTTCTCCCCAAGAGCAGGAATATTTTTCCAGGGGTGAGTTTGGGAACAGCCAGAGCAGGCTGAGGTAACAACAGCCCTGTGGTGAGTGAGACAGAACAAAGAGAGCTTAATTGTGAGGGGTAATTAATGAGTATTTACAAAGATGAATCATTAAGGCTCATTTATTCCTTCATGCAAAGTCCTTCAGCTGCTGGAGATGACCTAAAGTACCTCATCAGCCCCAAATTAGCACAATTACTCTGCTGGTTCCAGAAGAAGATCTGGAGCAAGCTGGGCACTGCTGGGATTGTGGCTGGAGAGGCGCAGGAATGGCCTGGAGACCTCAGGAATGATCTGGAAATCCGGCTCAGAGCTTTCCAGGGAAAGAATCAACATGTCTCCCCAAAGCTCTGCTCCACAGGGATCCCTCAGCGTGGGGCTGCTCCTGTCCTGGAGCTCAGCAGCCCAGGCTGTGCCCCGGGCAGAGCCAGGTGCAACGGGAACACAGCAAGAGGGAAGATTTACATGGGATATTGGGAAGTAAATCCTCCCTGGGAAGGTGGGGAGGCCCTGGCACAGGGTGCCCAGAGAAGCTGTGGCTGCCCCTGGATCCCTGGCAGTGCCCAAGGCCAGGCTGGATGGGGCTTGGAGCAGCCTGGGACAGTGGAAGGTGTCCCTGCCCGTGGCAGGGGTGGCACTGGATGAGCTTTATGGTCCTCCCAACCCAAACCGTTCTGGGATTCCATGATTCAATTCCATGATTCCACTATTCTATGCTTCTCTTTTTTTTTTTTTTGTTCCCAACCAAAGCCCAGCCAAGCCCAGCCCAGGTGGACAAACAAAGAGTTGGGCATTGGAGGAAAATCCCTGCCATGGGCAGAAGCACAGCTCTTTTCATCTCCAATGTTTCTCTTCCATGGCCTTATTCCAGTGGCCCCTTTCCTTCCAGTTTTTAAATTAACAGGATGGGCTTTAAGGTCCCTCCCAACCCAACTCATTCCAGAATTCTGATTAAGAGCAGGGATATTTCAGGAGTGTGGAAGCTCTGGGTTTGTAGCATTGCCAGGCCACCCTAAGGACATCAGGATGGTGGGATATGAGGAATGTTCAGGAGCCATGCCCAGGAAAACTAGCTTTGTCCTCATCCTGGTGACCTGAAGTGCTTTCACTTTTCCATGGCTCAAATGGGAATAATGTGATGTAAAAATGGCAACTTTGGGAAATAAATGTTATCCTGAACTGGCTGCAGTCACAGGATGCTCTGGGAGCTGAGATGCTGGAGAAGAACTGAAGGATTTGAATTCATTCCCCAGCTAAGCCGGAGGCTCCTCGTGGGAATTTGAGTGCTTATGTTCCCCAGCCTCAGCTCCACGTTTCCCAAATGCAGCTGCCAGGTTCACAGATAAGATGATTAAAGCACCATAAGAACTTCGAGGCTTCATCCCGTCACTCAGAGAATTTGGGGCAAAGATTCATCCCTGTAACTTCCCAGAGAGATTTGCCAAGGAAAATCCAGCCTTGAAGGGTTGTGCTCAGTGATGGATGACATTCCTGCTTCCCACCTCCAGCAACTTCAGAGCTGGAGCTGTTCAGCAAATGTCAAAATGGTAAAAAAAGAAGAGGAAGTAAAAGGGAAAAAAAACAACAAACTCTGTCCTTACAAAAGTTTTCAAGGAAAAAGAAAATCCCCCTTGACATTTTCTGCCTCTGCAAGGGGGTGGGGGGCAAAATGTAAGGCGGGGAATTTAAAATAGGAATACTTTATTGTTTTATATCTCTGCCACCAGATGTATTTTTAAAAGAAATCCCAGCAGATCAGGAATTTAGGGAAAAATACTTGCTTTGTTTTCAAAGCTCTCTGGTTTTGAGAAATGAGGCAGTGGCTTCCCATGGGGTGGGGCCACCCTAATTCCAACCTCAGCTGGTTGGAAAGGGTCCTAAGGGATAAGGAAATGAGAAAAGAGAGGGGGAAAACTCCCCCAGGAGGTGCAAGGGGGGTCTCACCAGCACAGCCTCTCCCAGAATCTACTGCTTTTCCTACAGCAGATCCATTCTTTTGTTCCGGATTCCCCTTTTTGTCGCGTTCCTGTTTTACTGGCAAAGATTGGAGCACATCTGGCCAGGGCAGATGTTGCAGCACTGGGTGCTTACCTGTGGGCAGGTGCGTTAGTGGGTGATGTTTGAACGCTGCCAGATGCTGGCTCCTTGTGGTATCCGTGTCTAAAATCCTATGTGGAAAACTACGACGTGAAGTGGGGAAAGGGGGAATAACGCATAACCCAGGAGCAAATCCTTTCATATAACACCCCAAAACTGCATTGTCACCACCCCCTTCTGCTGTCACAGGTAAAGGTGTATTCCTGAATTCCAGCTGGGGATAGCTGGAGGAGGGGAAGCTGACAGGGGCACTGCTCAGGTTAAATTGAATCAAGGAATGCTTTGGGTTGGAAGGGACCTCAAGGTCACCCCATCCCACCCCTGCCATGGGCAGGGACGCCTCCCACTGTCCCAGGCTGCTCCAAGCCCCATCCAGCCTGGCCTTGGGCACTGCCAGGGATCCAGGGGCAGCCACAGCTTCTCTGGGCACCCTGTGCCAGGGCCTCCCCACCCTCACAGGGAAGGATTCCTTCCCAATATCCCATCTGACCCTGCCCTCTGGCAGTGGGAAGCCATTCCCTGTGTCCTGTCCCTCCATCCCTTGTCCCCAGTCCCTCTCCAGCTCTCCTGGAGCCCCTTTGGGCCCTGGAAGGGGCTCTGAGCTCTCCCTGGAGCTTCTCCTCTCCAGGTGAGCCCCCCCAGCCCTCCCAGCCACAGCAGAGGGGCTCCAACCCTCAGAGCATCTCCATGGCCTCCTCTGGACACATTCCAGCAGCTCCACTTCTTTCTCATGTTGGGCCTCCCAGAGGTTCTGGTGTTTCCCACAGAGTGGGAAAGAGCTGTGCAGGAGCAGGTTTTTATGTGCTCTGAGAAGAAGCCACTGCCAGGCTGAGACCACTGCTCAGAAAAACTCTTTGTAATCCTGAGGGGAAGAAAATGTCCCTGTGTCTGTTCCCACCACGAAAACAGCCCTGCAAAGGAAAACAATGACCAGAAACACTCCTTGTCCCCAATCTTTCAAAGAGCAGGAAGGGCCATGTTTCTGTCAAAGGTATTTAGAAAAACAGGAACTTTAGGTGAAAACAAAACAAAACGAAAAACTTTCCAGACAAATCTCTGCTCAAACAGGCACATTTTGAGGTTATCTCTGCTGTCTGTGGAGCAGGATCTGTCTGACCTCTGCTGTCCCACCCTGAGTTACCCACATGTCCACAGCACCTCCAGGGCCTGTCTCCAGCTTCCTCAGCATCCCCGGGGTGTTCCCTGCCGAGGGCAGTGTGGGAATCAGTGTTGGTGTGACAGCACCGGAGGTGATGGAATATCTTGTCTGGCCTCTGGGATGGGGAAGGATGTGTGGGAAGGGTCTGCTGGACTGGCAGAAAACCCTCGCACCTCCTCACCTGTGCAGCCTGGGTTTGTGGTGGGGCTGTTCCTGTGCTCAGCACTCTCAGCTCCCTCAGCTCCCTCAGCACCATCAGCTTCCTCAGCTTCATCACTGCCTCAGCTCCCTCAGCTCCCTCAGCTCCCTCATATCCATCACTCCCTCAGCTCCCTCAGCACCATCAGCTTCCTCAGCTTCATCACTGCCTCAGCTCCCTCAGCTCCCTCAGC
>VZRZ01004881.1:51276-64291 GCA_013398175.1 Climacteris rufus
CTCAGCGCCCTCAGCACCCTCAGCTCCCTCAGATCCATCACTGCCTCAGCTTCCTCAGCTCCCTCAGCTCCCTCAGCTCCTTCATCTCCCTCATCTCCCTCATATCCATCACTCCCTCAGCTCTCTCAGCTCCCTCAGCTCCCTCAGCCCAACCCACAGACCACAGGAAGTCCTTCCCCTTTCCAGGACCACCCAAGCCCACCCGGGGCTGGTCCCAGGGCTCACCAGTGTCCCCAGGGTGCCCCACGGGGTGTCACTGCCCCACGAGCCACCAGCACTCCCAGCATGGCCATGTCCCAGCCTGGCGGGACACACATCCCGTCCCCAGGGCTGGGCATCTCCCACTCCTCACACTCCTCTCTGCTTTCCTTCCACAGGCCTCGAGGACCCTGCGGAGCCAAAGGAAAGCCATGGGATGAGGCAGGACCCTGCTGACTCCGGTGGTGGGAATGCTGTTGGAACCTCTGGCTGTGACGAGCCCAGCCTGGCTCCAGCCCCGGACAAGCCCATCCCAAGCAGAGACGCTCAGTCAGAGGTGAAGGATCCCAGCCCCTCCAACTCCCTGCCATGGCCAGAAGCTCCCGAGGAATTCCCAGCCCGCCCCAACACCCTGGACTTCTCCAAATCCCTGAAGAAGCTGGAGGAGGTGAAGCAGGCGGGGCAGCGGCGGGGCAGTGACCGCGTGGTGCTCAAGGAGAACGGCGTGGAGGTCACTCCGGCCACCACCACGGCCAGCAGCGAGGAGCGCCGAGCGCTGCAGTCCGAGCTGGGCAAGTGCATCGAGGAATTCCGCAGGATCAAGATCCCAGTCGCCTTTCCCAACAAAAAACGGCAATGGCAGAGCGAGCTGCTGAAGAAGTACCAGCTCTGAGAGGGAGCCTTGCCTCCCACCCCAGGGAATTATGTTCTCCAGGCTGTTGGGTGTCTCCACTGCTGTTCCAGCCGTGGCAGAGGTTGGCCACGCTCCCAAAACGAGGAGTGGAGCTGGCTCATTAAGCCCATGCAGGTGTTGAAAGGGTCACAAGCCTGTTCCCACCATGGCCATCGAGGGGATGCTCCATATCCTCAGTGGCACAGGCACAGCTGGAGGGTGTAGGACAAGGAATGACGTCCAGGGTGAGTGCTCAGGACCAGCAGAAGTTCTCACATTTATGAGACTGAATTTTCCTGGCATTTCAAACAATAAAATAGATTTTTTGGTGTTCAAAAAATGAACTCCAGTCTCCTCATGGCTTTGGGGCAGATGTTGGAATTTGGCTCTTCAGAACTGTACCAGTGGCTTGGAGATTGAGTTTCCTTCATTGCTTGGCCCCTGGGCCTGTGGAGGGGGAGACCGGATCCACATTTTTACTCCTTTTATTTGGAGCCAGGTTGGGAAAACGTTCAGGAAAGTGTTTAGGGCAGTGTTCAAAGGGACATGGAGAGCCAGAGCACTGAGATAACGCTGGGCAGAACTGACAGCCAGCAAAAGGCTCTGAAACCACATCATTCCCTGCACAGGACCCCCAATTCCCAGGGGAACACGGAGCTTATCAGAGCCAGGGAGGGGGCTGAGCCAGAGGCTCAGACTTGGAGCCTGTCCAGGGCTGCACTGGAGGCCTTCAGCAGAACGAGCTGCAGAGGACACTGCTGGTGCCAAAAGGGGCTGGCAAACATTCCCAGAGCGGATCCAGCACCTGCAGGCAGCCCTGGTTTCCTCCAGATTTGTGTCTCGGGGGTCACAGCTTCTCCCACCCAGGACACGCTCCGGCCAGGCTCCCCCTGCTCAGATCAGCCTCCAGCTGCAAGCAGCGCCAAGGGCACCTCTGCAGGGGCAGGCTGGATTTTGGGAAGGAGGAGGAGGCTTGTTCCTGGCAGAAACCCTTGGAATTCCTTCTGAATCCTTCCTGGATGGTGCCCATCATGCCTGGGGGTCACTGCTCTGATGACAAACGCTGAGCTCAAAAGCTTTTGTTCATTTGAGAGCTGGGCACGCTCAAAAACTAAGTGAAAATTAAAATTAACTGAACAACTCTCAAACTGTGCGTCAGCCAACACAACTGGCACTTGCAGAGGAGTTGTGGAATAGTTTTTCATCCTTCTTGGATGATCCTCTCCTATCCAGGATCCCCTCCTCAGGGTCCCGTTCCAGCAGGGACTGGAGGAGTTCAACCCCTCCAGGTCCTGCCAGAGGTGCCTAAAATACTTACACCCCTCACACCCAGGGCTCATTCCACAGCCAGGAACAGCTGGGAAGTGACTCATTCCTGCTGTGCTCAAAACAGGACTCTGTTCTCTTTGATTCGGGGAATTTATTGTCGTTTATCTTCATGTACCAGGAAATTCGTCTTTATTCAGTGCTCTCCTCCAAAGCCAAGAGCACACAGAGGGCCCATTTGCTCCCAGACTTTGATCCTGGACATCAAGGAGAAGAATTCCAAGTTTAGAGAGCCCAGCTTTCCCTGAGCACAGCCCTGGGCACGGGGTTTGGGAATCAGGAGTTCCTGCTGTTGATCCTCTGTGCGATGCTGGAAACATCAGGTGCTCTCCCTTTGGGCACTTTTCCTCCTTCCCTGAGGTTTCCCATCATGTTCCCACCTCCTGAAGGTGTGGGAACAGATCGTGACAGGTCCATGCAGAGCTTCTTTCCATGAACTTGGTCTTGGGAAGGGGCAGGAGAGCCGGAGATCACCAGGACACTGCTCCTTGCCAAGGGAATAAACCCCTCAGCCTCTCCCCTCGATTGATTTTCCACAAACACCTCGGCTTTCCTGGAGCAGCAGGAAGCCATTAATCACCCAGTGACAGCATTCCCTTAATTGAATGCCATTATCCCTTAATTAATTAAACACCAATTAATTACCTGGAACATTGCATGACACACAGCAAATGCCATCAGCTGCTTGAGACAGAATAACTTAAAACCTGGCCCAAATCATAACGAGCAGGGATTGTCCAGCAAGGAAAACAAGAATGATTTTATTTCCCTTGGGATGTGTTTGTGGGGAAAAAAAACTCTTCCAACCCAGTCCCTCCAGGAAAGCTGGAGGGGATTTTGCTTTCCAGGCATGGCCTCAGCTGGTTCCCTCCGGCATCACCCGCGGAGTCAAAGCTGAAATGTCCCAGGAGGTTCAGAGCTCCTTTCACTGCATTCCACAAAGGAATTGGGATATTCCACGGGCACACGTGGGGAAAGAAGTGGTCGCCTCACTCTGATGTGTAGTATTTGGACTTGGTGGAATTTTCATGCAGGAAAATGCAAAGTTTTTGATTTCTTCCCAATCTGAAAGAAACTCAGGAGCAGATCCGAGCTTTGAGCTGTGCTTCCCAATTTTAGGGCAAGACCCCCCCGCCAAACCACCACGGGCTGGGTCCTCTGCTCCCTTTAGGAATTCTGATTGTCCAGCTCGAGCTGTTCCCTGTGTAATAAAACCCAATTTTTCCTACTTTTTTGAACACTTAAGAACAAAATCTCCCCGCAAGCCACGAATTTGCAGCTCTTCCGTTCATGGCAGCGCTGGGATAAAGCTGGGAGAGCGGACAGGAGATCCCTGGGGTCTCACAGCGTTTCCAAGGATCCTGGGCAGCGGGATGCTCCCGCCCAGCCCGGCGGGAGTTAATTCCCTCGGGATGCTCTGCCAGCCAAGCGCGGTAATAGCCGTGCTCAGAGAGCCTTAATGGCCAGGAGGGGGGATTGTAAATGGATTAGATTTTATTTTAAACCGGCAGGAAAGACAGGAGCAGCTCCAGAGAGGGGAAACCCAGGCACAAGGAATAGGAAAAATAATAACTGGTCATCCAGAATGACCCCCCTGGATAAATAATCTCTGTTTCTTCCTCAGAGCCAAGTGCCTGCACTCTTATCTCTTATCTTTGTTTCAGGACTCCTTGTGAGCTCCCTTCCCGGTCTCCAGGCACCAGAAAGCTCCTGCTGCCAGCAGGAAAATCAATCCATTTAAAGGAAAAGTTGGGGATGGGGTTCAGGGAGAGCAATTTCAGGTTCGCAGCGTTTTATCCCCCTCACACACTTCCTCAAGGATGTTTTTCCCTGGCACACTGGAATCGGCCCCAGTCAGCAGTGCCTGCCCAGGTTTGGGAAGGGATGGAGGTGACAGAGAGAGTGACAAGGAAGAATTAGGTTTGTTTAGGTTCTTCTCTGCTCTGAGCCAGGCTGGGAGAGCTGGGGCTGCTCACCGGGAGAGGAGAAGGCTCCAGGGAGAGCTCAGAGCCCCTGCCAGTGCCCAAAGGGGCTCCAGGAGAGCTGGAGAGGGACTGGGGACAAGGGATGGAGGGACAGGACACAGGGAATGGCTTCCCAGTGCCAGAGGGCAGGGTTGGATGGGATATTGGGAAGGAATTGTGCCCTGGGAGGGTGGGCAGGCCCTGGCACAGGGTGCCCAGAGAAGCTGTGGCTGCCCCTGGATCCCTGGCAGTGCCCAAGGCCAGGTTGGATGGGGCTTGGAGCAGCCTGGGACAGGGGAAGGTGTCCCTGCCCATGGCAGGGGTGGCACTGGATGGACTTTGAGGTCCCTTCCAACCCAAACCATTCTGGGATTCCTCTCCCTCTCTATGATGCCACTGGAGCCACAACCTCAGCAGGAATGGTTTAAGAGAAAATCACTGGAATGTTTAGGACCCAGCAACTCGAAACTGTTTATTTTCATTTCCAAAGGGGGAATGGGATCAAAATGATTCCTTGTGCAGCCAGCAAGGAGGAAAGGAGCCCTGCTCTTGTTTAACAAATCCAGTGATTTAATTGATCTAACGATCCTGATGTTCTCCCAAAGGCAATCTGCAGCCTGAGCAATGTCAGATAAACTCAGTTTTTCCTCTTCTGCAATTAATATGATTTATGTCTATTTTCTAAATACTGGGAGATTAACATCAGGGTCAATGGATTTTCTGGAAACTATAAATCAGGGAAGAACTTTGTGTTAAAAGGAAAAACGTGGATGTGACCCAGGGATGGGTGACATGAGCAGGGAGAGGTTCTGAGGTGGGGAAGGAGAGCCCAGTGAGGACCCTGGACTTGGCCAAGCTGGGCCGAGGAAGTGCAGGGGGAACAGAGGATTCCATCCCTTCCCACTCCCCTATTTTCCTACGTTTTGGGCAGCACCTGCAGGCAGGAGGGGAAGCCCAGCAGGAGCAGGGTCCCTTCGCTCTGGGCAGCTTCAGGAATGATGGATGGATCTCATAAGGAGAGAGGAAAGGGAGATATCGTTGTGTGCATGGAAGGGACTAAATCACTCAGCTCCTGCTTTATTAACACCCAGGAAATCCAATGGGACTTTGCCTACATAAGGAAAACTTATTATAGGTTATAATGAACCCCCACCAGCTCCCTGCTAAAAACTGCAGGGAAATGGAGCTGTTTTAATGCTTTTCCAAGCTTTTTTATTAGCGATAAACAGCCCTGATCTCCCGGGATTTGCCTCACCAGGCCAAGGCCACTGCTTTTATCTGTTCCTACAGAGGGATTTCTTCTCATCCCTTATTCCTGCTCCTCACTCTCCCCATTTCCCTGCAGAAAAAGCAACGTGGAGCCACTGCTGGTGCTCAGCCTTGGAGCCTCATCCCAGAGTATTCCATGGCAGGTCCTCAGGAGTTTCCTTCCTGGAAAAATACCTGCAGAGGAAAGAGCCTGGCCACAGAGCCGCTGAGGACAGACAGAGATCCCAGCTCCTGCTTAAAGTTCACTATTTTCCTGCTTAATGCTGTGTAATTCCGCAGCAATTCTACATCACCCACAGGAAAAACAGGGAAAATTAGGATGAGGAGGTGCAGAGGGACCCAGCTGCCATTTAAAATGCAGGAACAGCCACACTCTGGAGCTGCAGTGTAATTAAATAACGCTCGCTCAGAAGATGAGAAAGCATTTCTTGAGCAGCCACGGGGCCTCAGGAAAACTTGCCAGGAACTTTTCAGCACAAGGGTTTTCCACTGAAAACTGAAAAGATCTCACAGGAATCCTCTGGGAGAGAGGAAGACCAAAGCAAGGCTTGTCACCCCCCCATCCTGGATGGCTGGTGCCAAACACAGCTTCCAACGTGTAAAATCAAATCAGTTTGGGGTTTATTGTTTGTTTCATTTACTTGGAGCTTTTTGTTGCAGAGAAACAGGAATTTTCTGGGAATTAACACACATAGGTTGAATGTGAGAGCTGGAGAGGGACTGGGGACAAGGCCTGAAGTGACAGGACACAGGGAATGGCTTCCCAGTGCCAGAGGGCAGGGTCAGATGGGATATTGGGAAGGAATTGTTCCCTGGGAGGGTGGGCAGGCCCTGGCACAGGGTGCCCAGAGAAGCTGTGGCTGCCCCTGGATCCCTGGCAGTGCCCAAGGCCAGGCTGGAGCAGCCTGGGATAGAGGGAGGTGTCCCTGCCCATGAGAGGGGTGGAATGAGATGGACTTTAAGGTCCCTTCCAATTTTTGTTGAACTTCCTACAGTTGGGAATTCCCAGCCTTCTGATTTGTCCAGGTCTCTCTGCAGGCTCTTCAATGGAGCAGCTCTTCCCAATTTATTTCAAATACATTTATTGAGATAAAACAATTGGTGTTATCAAAAGGAAGCAATGCAGGGTCATGGAGCTGCCGAGTCCCCTCCCATTCTCTTTTGCTCCTGATCCCATCCTGGACTTTGTTCCCGTTTTACAGCAGCACAATCTGAACTGCAAAACGTGACCCTGGAAGTCACACTGGGGCGTGGAATTTGGGCACCCTCAGGAGCTGGATGAGCCCCCCAACCCTGACCACGAGCTCCTCCAGCAGCTCCTGGGAGCTGGAAAAGACTCACATCCCTCTCTGGGTGCACCACCTTGGCTTTTCCCAAAGGATTTGGTGTCTCTTTTGTTCCTCTGGTGAATTTTCTGAGCTCATTGTGGAATGTTTGGGGTTGGAAGGGGCTTGGCAAAGGCTGCTCCTGAGGTCACTTCAGGGCTGTGACTGTCACTGGCAGCAGGGCAAGGTGGTTGTTCCTTCAGTCTTTCTTCTGGAACATTCCCAAAGCCAGAGCTCTCAGCCCCTCCTTTTCCAGACCTTATTAAGGACAGAGGCTGTGCTGGAATGGGAGTCCTGGACTCCCCAGTCTGATCCTTGCAGGAAACAAGGGAAGGGTGTGAAACCACAGCCTCCCCTGTGCCAAGTGGACTCAAACCTCCCTGGGGTCACCGAGTGGATTTTCCAGGCACAGGAATTCTGTGCTCAGCTGGATTGGGGGCTTTATCTCCACTGCACATTCCCTGCCTTGGTACCCCTTGATCTGAATTTCCCAATGCTGCTCCTTGGAAGTGCTACCAGAGGAAAAGGGTCTGAGGTGTTTGGTCTGAGCAGCATCTGAGAAGGGAGGAGAGCAGCTGCTCCTCACGGAATCCTGGAATTGCTGAGGTTGGAAAAGATCTTTGAGTCCAACCATTCCCTCAGCACTGCCAAGGCCACCACGACAAAGTGTCCCCATGTGCCACATCCACATGGATTTTGAACACTTCCAGGGCTCTCTGCATCCCCTCAATCTGCTGAAGCACCAGAGCTCAGCTTCCCACAGCTCCTCGGATCCGAGGGATGGTTTATGGATTTGGTTCAAGGGATGGTTTATTTATCCCAAAAAAGGGATGCCAGAGCGATGAAGCAGATGATGGGAAAGCCCTGCAGGATTCCAGCTCCCATCAGCAGAGCTGGATTTGGTGAGCTGGAATATCTCTTCCACATCTCCCTGCTCGTGCCAGATTCCAGCCAGGACAGGATGTGCCAGGAGGGAAGCACCAACCCCACGTGTGACAATTCTTGTTTGCTGAAAACAAATTTATTCTTCTGAGAAGTAAATATTGGCCGTGGCTTCACCTCCATCAATATTGACTTTGTGGCTCAGTAGATCGGGATAATCCCTGGAAGTGAAGGCAGTGTCGTTCACCTCCTGTTTCTACTGAGAATTCCTGCTTTTTCTTCAGGGAAATATTCCCAGAGCTTCAAAACCTGCCTGGAATGCCTTGAAGGGACACTCTAAAATTCCAATATTTAAATTTTATAAAAACACAAGATCCAGGGATATTTTCTCTGGATTACTATTTTCAAGGCAGGTGAAAAATAATTATAATTTCATGACCAGGACTTTTTTCCCCAAGCCCAGAGTTTGCTGGAGAGTGAAGGAGGATTTTGTTTTCCAGAGGTGAATGAATTGCAAAGATTCCTCAGGGGATCACACACCTACACAAAGTGTTTGTTTTTAGCCACTTAAGCTGATTCCAGACTTTATTCCTATTTATTTATTAAGGATATCAGGATTTATCCTTGTTTGTACCTCTGATTTTTTGGGCACGAGTCTGGGGTTGCTCCTTTTGCTTTCTCCAGGTGTGCACAGATGTTAAGGGGTGAAGAACCCATAAATCAGCTCAGGGGAAAGCTCCCAAGGGGGCAGCTCATCCCATGATCCAATGAAACCAAAATCCAGGCAGAAGTGATAAAGAACTGTCTGTTTGGCAGGAAAACTGGGACCAGGAGGCTGCAGCAGCTCCTGAAAAAAATCCACCAAGCTCTGTATTATCCCTGAAAGCATTGGGCTCAGAGATAAAGATGGAATTTCAGTCTCCTGGGAAATTAAAATCATTGTATTGGTTTCTCTTTTTTTAAGATGAAAGAGAAAATATCCCAAAATTTTGCAAAACAAACACTGAACATCTTTGGAAAATGTGGGCACAGGGAATGTCTGAGCTCAAGTCCTGAACAAGGAGTCCTGAGTGTGCCAGGGAGGGATCCAGAGCCAAGATCCTGGGGCTGCCTTCGGCTTTCCAGCGGGAAGCTGCCCTGGCAAAGGCACGGAGCAGATGGTGGGAGCAGGAACAAGAGAGGAGCCCCACAGAGAATCTTTTGGGCAGAAGGGAAAAGACACCAAGGGGGTTTTCAGGAGAAGAAATGTTGGGGTTTATTTCAGGAGTGACCCAGACTGGGAAAAAAACTGACTGGGGTGGGGACAAACCTGATCTTCCAGAGACTGGGATGATCTTGGCAGGTGGAATCACAGACTCCTATCCATGGGGGAGCAGAGCTGGGGTACCCAGACAGGATGGACCCGGGATGTGGGGTGTCTGTGGGGTGTCTGGTGACGTGGGGCAGCTGTGGGGCCACAACACCCCCCAGGGCATTGGGACAGGGGACAAGAATTTGAGGTGAAACAGCCAAAAGTGTCACCACCAAAAGGTCCAGGATAAAACCACAGCATGGGAAGGACACAAGGAACTGCCAGAACATTCAGCCCAGCTGGAAAATATATCAGAAGATATAAAATTTCTTCCATTAAATTCTCTTTATCAACTCAGTCCATAGGTGCCCTTCAGCAGCGCCCACGCAGAGCAGACATCAGGGACATCCATCTTCACACCACACGTGGGAAAGCATTCCCTGCAAATATTCCAGTGCCCAAAGGGGCTCCAGGAAAGCTGGAGAGGGACTGGGGACAAGGGATGGAGGGACAGGACACAGGGAATGGCTTCCCAGTGCCAGAGGGCAGGGTCAGATGGGATATTGGGCAGGAATTCCTCCCTGGGAGGGTGGGCAGGCCCTGGCACAGGGTGCCCAGAGAAGCTGTGGCTGCCCCTGGATCCCCGGCAGTGCCCAAGGCCAGGTTGGGAAGGACACAAGGAGCTGCCAGAACATTCAGCCCAGATGGAAACTTTACCTGCTGTGGGTTGGGAACTGCCTTGGTTTGTAATGCTGGGGACAGCAGAAGGATCTGCAGGAGGTACTGGGGATATTGGGCTTCCAAAAGATGGAATCTGTCTTCCCACAGAGGAGAGATGGGATGTCATGGAATCACGGAATGGTTTGGGTTGGAAGGGACTTTGAAGTTCATCTCACTCCCACGGGCAGGGACACCTCCCACTGTCCCAGGTGCTCCAAGCCCCGTCCAGCCCGGCCTTGGGCACTGCCAGGGATCCAGGGGCAGCCACAGCTTCTCTGGGCACCCTGTGCCAGGGCCTGCCCACCCTCCCAGGGAACAATTCCTTCCCAGTATCCCATCCAACCCTGCCCTCTGGCAGTGGGAGCCATTCCCTGTGTCCTGTCCCTCCAGGCCTTGTCCCCAGTCCCTCTCCAGCTCTCCTGGAGCCCCTTAGGCCCTGGAAGGGGCTCTGAGCTCTCCTCTGGAGAGCACTGGGGTTCTTCATCCTGAAGAAGAGACAGCTCCAGGGATACAAGGAGCACACTGTCTATGGAATTCCCTCTCCCCACGCATTTTCTCCCAGGAACAAATCCAGCACCAGCCAGGGAAAAACAACCCAATGGCTGCTGTTTGCAGTCCTTGCTTCCTAAGGGATGCCTGAGCAAGGGAGAGGCTTTCATGGCATTCTTCTTCCCTGGATTTAATCCAGCCTCTCCTGGAGATAGGAATCGGAGCAGAGTGCCCTGCCCTGCCTCCCATCCAGCAGGAATGGGAGCTGATCCCACCGACAGAGGCATCACAGTCACCACAAAACCACCCTGAGTCCTTTGTTTGCTGCTTCCCAAATTTGTGCTTTTTTGGGAAACCTCCCCCTGCTCCAGAGGCCCAGGAAGCAGGTCCAGGACCTCTCCTGCCACTCTTCACACCTCCAGCAGGATCAGCTCCTGCCTCAGAGCACAATGTGCCCTGTGCCAGAGATGTGTGAAATGCAGTGACTTTTCTTGGAAAAATCCATATCTGGAGAGAACAAGTGATTATTCCCAGCTAACAGCAAGGCCTCGGGCCTCTGGGGAAAACAACATCCTGGAAGATCAAACACTGATTGTGCCCCAGCCATGGATGAGCAGATCTCCCCGGACTGGAGCCAGGACAGGCCCTGGACAATCCATGGCCAAGGGAGAGGTGTCCTGAAGGGTTTAGTTTGGGATAGAGCCTGTCCAAGTCACCTCTTCAGGGCAGAAGCAGAGGCACGGCTGTGATGGCTCTCCAGGCCTCCTGGAAGAGAGGATGGAGGGAAGGAGGGAAGGAGGGAGGTGGTTCCCTCCTGCTGCTCCATGTCAAGCTGCCACCTCGGATTTCACGCTGCCCAAAGACAAACAGCTCCCAGCAGCAGCTGGAGACAGGATCTGCACATCCTGAGGAGCGCTCCCAGCTCCGTGGTGGCCAGGGAGGGCAGGAGGGGGTGTCACACGGACATCCCTCACCCTGCCCCATCTCAGAGTGATCCACAGGATGGGGAGATGTGGGAGAGTGTTGGAACCCTCAATTCTGAGAATTTCACTGTTTCTGCTTTAACAGGTTTTAATCCCCAAAAATACACCTCATTTGATCTTAAACCCTGGAAAAGACTTCCTCTGTAATTTAATAACTTTGGAATTAATGCTGTATAGTTAAGGTTCTGTCACTAGGTGAATTAGGTAGAAGTGTAGACATTTTGGTTTATGAAATATTGTAAAAATAGTGTCCAAAATGGAGGGTTTAGGTGTTGTTTTATAACTTCCTTTTTTACCTTTGCTACTTCCCCTTTCTTCTCCAAAAACTTGTGTTTTCTGCCATTGGTTCTAAAGTTCCGCAATGTGGGATAAGAAAAGCTGATTATTGGGTTTTTATTGAAAATATCCTACGCAACACCTCCCTAATTGGACAATCTAGGGAATAAATAAGCTGGATGAGACGTGCTCGCCCCTGTTTTGAACTTTGTAATTGACAAAGCACTTTCTGTGCCGCCAAGTTACAGAGAACACTTAATAAACATTTTGAGACCGAAGAAGCTCCGGAGTATTTCTACTGTGTCTGATCTCAAGTGTCTGTTAAAAGAACTCACAAAAAGAAGATGTGCCATGGCAGGGCCGAAAGCTTTGGCCGAAATTGCGGCAGGAGAGGATCAGAGGGTGACACCTCTGCCATCCCCCTGAGCACGTGGGAATGAAGAAGGTGAGGGAACAGGCTGGAAACTCAGCCTTTCCCTAATATCCGTGAGTTAGCAATGAAGCATTGGCATGATCCCACATCCCAAAGCAATCCATCCCTGCTTCCCGGCCCTGACAGACACACCAGAGGCAAAATTCCCATTCCAGCCAGCAGGACGAGGCTCTGGCTGTGCCCATGAATAACTCAGCCATCTCCAGCCTGCACCAAACCCTCTCACTCCATCTCCTGCTTCCAGAGGCTGTGCCAGCACCCAGGGAAGTGCTGGGAGCGGGACAGAGCTCATTGGAGAGAGCAAGAACTGGGGGATGTGTCCAGCTCTGACCTCTGGATCCCTGAGGACTCTGCATGGCTCTGTGTGGACTCCATCCATGCCAGAAGATGCTTCCTGGAAGGAATTCCCTGTGAGGGAAGGTGGGATTACCATGGCTCCACACACTCTGCTCTCCAGGTTTAGCTGGAGAATGGTTTGGGTGGGAAGGGAGCTCAAAATTCATCTCATTCCACCCCCTGCCATGGGCAGGGACACCTTCCCCTATCCCAGGGTGCTCCAAGCCCCATCCAGCCTGGCCTGGGACACTCCCAGGGATCCAGGGGCAGCCACAGCATCTTGGGAGGGAAGACAGAAAACACAGAAGGATCCTGAGGTTGGGGTGAGAAGGATGCAACAGAGGCTGGCAGCAGGGATGGAAGAATGGTGACAAGTCCCAGCTCTGCCAGGGGGAAAAGCAGCAGGAAAAACGTCCAGAAGGGTCACCTGACACCTTGTGTTTGTCTGTTCCTGCTCCCGTTGGGTTGGATTGTCTTGTTCCATGGAGAACTGACTCTCCCCATCGTCAGCTGCCCTGTCCAGGCAGTTACCCCTGAGAAAAGTGAGGGAAATGGGGAAAAACAAGCATTGAAATCTTGGGGATTTATTGGAACTGGGTGAAAATAACCATTGAAATGTCTTCTCTGCTTCTGTAGCCGGGAAATGCAGGCACTGCTATGGTTGGAGAACCTGGAAAAGCACAGGTCTAAGTGGTTAAAAGACACTCCGGGAAACTCTGCTTCCCTCTTCCTTCCCAGCAGCAGGACATTGGGCTTTCCTTCTCCTCCCAGCTCTCCTGGGCTCAGCCTTAAGGCTGTGTCCTCATTTGGACCCTTTGCTCCTTGCTCAGAGTTTGAACACCAAACTAAA
>VZRZ01004881.1:67073-90608 GCA_013398175.1 Climacteris rufus
AAGAAAAGAAAAGAAAAGAAAAGAAAAGAAAAGAAAAGAAAAGAAATAACATGAAATAACATAAAATAAATAAAAAATAAAATAAAATTAAATTAAATTAAATTAAATTAAATTAAGTAAAATAAAATACACCAGGATTGGGAACAGTTTAGAGAACAAACATTTGTGTTCCTGGAGCAATGTGACCTTTCCCTACTGCTCTGTGAAACAAGAGGTATTTTGGGTGCAGTGCTCATCCTCCACCTGCTTCATCCCTCAAATGAAGCTTCTTTTCCAAGCCAGAGGCAACAATGAAAGGAAAAAGCCTTTGGGAGAGTTTACAGGGTGTTTGGGAGCAGAGGGACAAAGGGCTGAGCCGGGATCCTGGAATCCTCCCCAGCTGGCAGCTCCACCAGGAGAAGGGAGCCTGGGGAAAGGGGGCAGGTACCCCGAGCTGGGGACACAGAGCTGGCCCTAATCCCTGGGAATTCTGCCCCAAAAGGAAGGGAAAGGAGAGAGAACTCAGCAAACTGGGGTGAAACCTGACAAATAATTCCGTACAAAACACCAGGGAATCTATTTGGGAGTGGCAGGGCACCTTCTGTTGACATTTCATTAACTGCTTCCATTTGATCTTCTCCTGTGACACTCCAGGATTTCCTGGCTCCAGGACAACTTTATCTTCCTTTAAAATGACATCTGCTCCTTTTCCAGTTTAAAGGGCCCCAAAGGCACAGAATTCCAGGAACCTCCACACCACTCCTCGCTCCAGGCCGTGGGAAGGGCTCTGGGATGACACAGTTCCTTCCTTCTGCTGTTCCCAAACAGCACCAGCCCCTAAATTCTGCTGGATCAGCCCAACCCTGGGCTGAAGGGTCATCCTGCTGCCAGCTGAGGATTCCCACGGGGTGGACAGTGGTGGGAGAAGCTGGATCACCTTCCCTCTGGAGTGGTCACTTGTCCAGTTGAAATGGAACAGGGTGCCCAGAGAAGCTGTGGCTGCCCCTGGATCCCTGGCAGTGCCCAAGGCCAGCTTGGACAGGGCTTGGAGCAGCCTGGGACAGGGGAAGGTGTCCCTGCCCATGGGAGTGAGATGAACTTCAAAGTTCCTTCCAACCCAGACCATTCCATGATTCCATGGAAGGTGCAGGCAGGGAAAAGCATTTCATATCCTTGGACGATGCCAGGGGCCCAGGACCAGGGAGAGCCTTTTCTCCTGTCTCAGATGATCCACAGGAACCTGGCTCACTTCAGGATGTGATATTTGGGAGCTCTTGGCCCTCAGAGAACATTCCCACTCTTCCCAGCTCAGCAAAACTGCAGCAAACTGGGAAGGGAGAAATTCCTAATCCCATGGATCCTGACCTATGCTGGAACATCAATCTCCAGGAGTTCTGCAGAGTTACAAGGAGTTTTCCCAGATCTCCTCCTCCTTTTTGAACGTTCCCGGAGGATCTGACCTGTTCCCTCACCCAGCTCTGTTGGAGGGATGGGAAGAACAATTATTTTAGCAGGACAGAGGTGACATCACGATAAATTAAAGGAATTTTGGCTGTGAGAAAGGTGATATCAGGATAAATTAGAGAATAGTTGCTGAGGGAAAGGCTTGCAATGTGCCGAAAGCTGTCAAAGATCCAGGAAAGATACAGACACAGCCTGGGGTTAATTGGTATTCCTTGGAGTTATTCAATCTCCAAAAATCCCTGTTGGGTGGCGAGCTGTGATTAGAGCTTCCCAGTTCTAGGGGGACAGGGATTTGTCAGGTGCTTCTAGACTGATAAATTCCAGAGCTTTCCCTTTGGTTTAAAGCAGCCACATCCAGATTCCCCCTCAGAAGCCATCCATGCCGAAGGTGAGCAGGGAAGGGCACTGGGAATCACACCCTGTGCCAGGCAGGAGGTGAGGGCACGGCACGGGGGGCACTGCCCGAAGGGGAACTGGAGGTTTGGGATGAGCAGGAGCAGCAGCAGGGCCAGGAGGTGCCGGAATGCTCCGGGAGCAGAGCCGGGCTGGACTCTGCAGCATTCCCTGGCGGAGCTGTAAATGCCACCGGAGTGATCCGCAGTCCCTGATTGATGGAGCTGCCTCCTCCTCCGAGCCCGTTCCCTTTCTGCTCACGGAGGCAGCTGCGGGGAGCGCGGGGTCAGGGCTGTCACCACTGCCACCACTGCCACCGCCCGGGGAGGGCACTGCCACCTCTGCCACCTCTGCCACCGCCCGGGGAGGGCACTGCCACCTCTGCCACCTCTGCCACCGCCCGGGGAGGGCACTGTCACCGCCCGGGGAGGGCACTGGCACCTCTGCCACCGCCCGGGGAGGGCACTGTCACCACTGCCACTGCCCAAGGAAGGCACTGTCACCACTGCCACCGGCTGGGAAGGGCACTGTCACCTCTGCCACTTCCCGGGGAGGGCATTGTCACCTCTGCCACCGGCTGGGGAGGGCACTGTCACCTCTGCCCAGGGAAGGCACTGTCACCTTTGCCACTGCCCGGGGAAGGCACTGTCACCATTTCCATTGCCCGGGGAAGGCATTGCCCAAGGAAGGCAGTGCCATCACTTCCACCGGATTGGGAAGGCAGTGACACCATTCCCACCGGATTGGGAAGGCACTGCCATCATTCCCATCAGTTTGGGAAGGCACTGTCCTCATTCCCATCAGTTTGGGAAGGCCCTGCCACCACTCCCCACGGCTGGGGATGGCAGTGTCCCTGCTCCCTCGGGCTTGGGAAGGCAGAGTCACCTCTCCCATGGGCTTGGGAAGGCAGTGCCACCATTCCCACAGGCTTGGGAAGGCACTGCCATCCCTCCACCGGCTCCTCCCAGGGGACCCCCACCCGCAGCACCCCCGGCTGTGCCCCCCCAATCCTGGCTCCTGCAGCAGCCCTGGCTCTGTCCCAGGGACAGGACACAGGGATAGGACACAGGGACAGGACACAGGGATAGGACACAGGGATAGGACACAGGGATAGGACACAGGGATAGGACACAGGGACAGGACACAGGGATAGGACATAGGGATAGGACACAGGGATCCAGCCCATCGCTCCCATGGGAGCCAGACCGACCCCTGTCACCTCCCAGCCTCTGGAACGCTGCTGGTGCAGCCGTACCCAGACACCCCCGGGAATGAGAGCCCTAATTACTGCTTGTATCCAATAATTCATTAATTAATTACACAAGCAGCATCCTAAACTGCGCAAACACCATCTCGCAGCCCTGCTCTGGACCAAAACCCCGTTAGGATTGTGCTGAAACGCTCTGGTTTACAGAGAAACCTTCTCTCAGCGAGGCTGAGTGGCTCCTGCTCCCGGGGCAGTTAATTAGCCCGTGGTTAATTGGACTGCTGCGGGGCTGTTCCTGCCGGGAATGCTGGCTGGGCTGGGCACACGCTGTCCTGCCTCGGGGTGAGTGATGCACCGTGGAGCTGCAGTGCAGATAAGGCAGGGCTGGTGCAGAGCACTCTGCCCCTCAGTCCCTCCAGCCAGCAGGGATGCGATTTTTCCCATTTTTTTCCCCTGCATTTTATGCGCAGTCTGCAAGTTACGGGTGATAAATACACGGGAAGTGACAGTGGCTGTGATTCAGCGTGAGCAGAGGGAAGGGTTCCAGCTGCTCTGGGGACTCGGCTGCTCTGCAGGAGCTGCACCAGTCCTGGGGTGATCCAGGAGCCTCTGAGGGCAGATCCAGGAATGGTCTGGGCTGGGAGAGACCATAAAGCCCATCCAGCCCCACCCTGCCATGGGCAGGGACACCTCCCACTGTCCCAGGCTGCTCCAAGCCCCATCCAGCCTGGCCTTGGGCACTGCCAGGGATGCAGGGGCAGCCACAGCTTCTCTGGGCACCCTGTGCCAGGGCCTCCCCACCCTCCCAGGGAACAATTCCTCCCCAATATCCCATCTGACCCTGCCCTCTGGCACTGGGAGCCATTCCCTGTGTCCTGTACCCCCAGCCCTTGTCCCCAGTCCCTCTCCAGCTCTCCTGGAGCCCCTTTGGGCACTGGAAGGGGCTCTGAGCTCTCCCTGGAGCCTTCTCCTCTCCCAGTGAGCACCCCCAGCTCTCCCAGCCTGGCTCAGAGCAGAGGGGCTCCAGCCCTGGGAGCAGCTCCAGGGCATCTTATGGATTCGCTCCAACAGCTCCATATAATTTTTATGTTATAACTCAGACTGGTTTGGTTTTGAAGGGACCTTAAAGCTCATCCAGTCCCACCCCCTGCCATGGGTAGGGACATCTTCCACTATCCCAGGGTCCAATCTGGCCTTGGGCACTTCCAGGGATGTGGATACCTCGATCTCTCCATCTGGGCCAGCAGCACAGCTCCATGGAACAGGGCTCTCCACCCAGCATCCAGCTGGCCCAAGGATGTCTGGGATCAGCAGGACAAGAGGAAGGAGGGGGGTGGCTGCTGACCCCGCAGTGTCCTGTTCTCCAGGCTGAGGGTGGGGAGCGATGGATGGCTTGGACAGGGAGAAGCAGGGGGTGGAGGAAGGATGGAGCTGGGTTCCATCACCCTGGGGAGCTGGGATGCTGGGGTAATTATATATTTGTTTGTTTATTTATTTATTTGTCACTTTCTCCCTCTCCAGAAATCTAAAAGCAAATCAAGCAAAGCCACAGCAGGAGCAGACCAAGGCCAGCGCCGGCTCCCAGCCCTTCTGGGGAGCAGCAGGAGTGAGTGGGAAGGTTTGGGATGCAAACCCTCCTGATGGGGCTGGCATTTCACTGCCTGGGATGCAAAGGTCACCACATGTGCTGCTGCTTTGTCTGCCCTCCCCTCCCCTCCTTCCTGCGGGGATGAAGGCTCGGGAAGGCTTTGATCTCTAAGCACTGCAAGCTGAAACCTCCAGTGTCTCCTCTCTGCAGTGGGAACCTCTCCAAGGGAAAGCTGGAGCTGCTCAGTGCCTGCCAAGGGCTGCCAGCCCCCCTTCCCACCCAGCTCCTCAGGGATAAAATCACCCCTGAGCTGGGCTCGTTACAGCAAGATTTATGATCAGTCTGGATCCCAGGGAAAGGAGGAAGTGGGAATGTTCTTTTCTCCTTGCATTTTGCATTGTATTCCCCAAAAGCTGGATTTTTTATGGGAGCTGGAAGAAGAATTTGCACTTTGGGGGTTGATGGCACAACACCTCCTGGCTGGTCCCTCTGCCTGGCTCCTAAAAGCAGCTCTGCTGTCATTCCTCTTCCCTGGCCAAACAGGGATCCAGGGATGTGATCCTTCGAGCACAGATCCCTGGCACACAGCTGGGCCCAGGCAATGGGGTGACAAATTCCAGATGGGACAAGTTCCAGGTGGTCCCTCCTCCAGTGAGGTCAAGGAAAGGAGTGTTTGGGGCAGCACGAGGCCCTGAACACCAAAATCCTGGGTTTAGTCCAAGATCTGAGGCTGGGCTGCTGGAACACACAATTAGGAGTCCTTGTGCCAGTTCCCTCCATAAAGGGAGGGTCCTGCTCCCTTTGGAGGAGGCCAATTCCAGCTCCATAAATAACAAAGGATATTCAGCTGGGCTGTGCCATGTCCTCCTTCTGCCACACTCCTGGGACATTGAAACACTGATTCCCTCCCTGCCTCAAAGTCACCATCAGGGTTTGGGGGGAATTGCAGTCGGGAGGCTCCTGAAAATCCCTCCTTCCCACAAGGCTGGGGGAGATGCCCAGGAGGAGCCAGGCACAGCCCTAAACCGCTGCATCCCTACAGAAACCCCCGGGATGCTGGTGGAGAGGCCCAGGAGCCTGATTGCCACATCAGGAGACACCAGGAATCCAGATCCCTCATTCCCTTGGCAGAGAATTTTGGATGGAGCTCCACACCCGAGGGGATTTTGATGTCAGGTCCCTTCTCACCCTGTAATGACCCCAAATGATGCTCGGTGCTCAATCCCATTTCCAGGGTAATTTTGGATGGGTATCCAAGGAGTTGGGCCACATTCCTCTGGGAAGAGGAATCTTCAGGAGCTTCAAAGCCCCTGCCTGGTCTGAATCTCAGGATTTCAGCCACTTTTCCTGCAGGTTTGTGCAGTGGATGAGAATTCCCAGAGAAAACCAAACCAGGACCAAGTGGGAAATTCAGCTTTGTGCTTCCAATTGCTGCTGGTGGAGCAGGAGCTCTCCCACGGGAATGTGACAGAGTCCCTGGGGTAACGGAGCTCCTGCAATCCTAAATAATTCCAGCAGCTCTCCCTGTCCTTCCCTGGCTCTGTGATTTGTTCTGGGTGTCAGCACAGCTCTCCCTGGGAGCCGTTCCGATTAATCTGATAAATATAAACACGACCTTGGCGCTGCCTGCGCCGGCAGAGGCTGGAGAGGAAGGAAAATAAAAGTATTTAACATTTCAGGACCTGCAGCAAAGCTCCATTCGCATTCCTGGGGTTCAGTGGGAAGGGTTTCCATTGTCACTCGGTGGGGTGGTCACCTGGGGGGTCCCCTTGTTATGAGGGACCCCAGGGACACAGGGACAACAGGAGCACCATGGGGATGGGCCAGCCCCATTCCCTGGGGACTCACAGCTCCAAGGGACCTTACAAAACCATGGAATCACTTCAGCTGGAAAAGCCCTCTGGGATCATCGAGTCCACCCGCTCCCGCAGCACTGCCAAGGCCACCACGTCCCCAAGTGCCACATCCACAGAGATGAGAGGTTCCCTGCCCTGTGGGAAGAGCTGCCTGAGCTGGGGGTGTGGGCAACTCCAGTTCCACATCCCAAAAAAACCCCAAAACACCTCCAGTGGATCTCCTGGGGGCTCCAGAGGGATCTCCTGGGGTTCTTGCTGTAGGAGGCAGAGCAAATCCTGGGAATACACAGCCTCTATTCCAGCTGCTGGAGCTGCCTCTGGACACGGGCAAGGAGAGGCACTGGGGTGGGTGTTGCTCTGGAATTTGGGGATGGGTATCCAGAGGGGAGGGTGTTTTAGATTGGTGTTGGTGGAAGATTTTCTGGCAGTCAGGGAGAGCTTGGAGCAGTCCCAGCCGCTTCCTGGGAGTGCTGAGAGCCCCTCTGGGGTCAGGGCTGGAGCTCTCTCCCGCACTGGCTGTGCTAATTAATATCTCCAAGCAGGGAGAACACAGATATTAGCACTTAATGGTGATTAATGGGGCTAATAGGATTCTGCCAGCCTGTCAGGTTTGTTTGTCCCTGTGTCTTTCCGAGCCTGGCAAATCTAATAAAAACCCCAAATAAAAACCAGATTGCTTTAATATTTCAGGGCTCTGTTATTGAAAACCATCAGGGAGAGTTCCAGACTCAGGGAACTTGTTGGAGTTCACCCCTCTGCACTCCAGGGATTGGGATTTTCTATCCCAGGCATGGCTGGATCCTATTGAGGGAGCAGAGTTGTGTCCCTGAGGGGGGAAGGAGAAAAGGCACCTGTGGACCTCCAAAAGTTCCTCCTTCCTTGGAAACTCTAAAGGTCACAGAATGGTTTGGGATGGGAAGGAATAGGGATGATCCAGTCCCACCCCCTGCCATGGCAGGGACACCTCCCACTGTCCCAGGGTCCTCCAGCCTGGCCTTGGGCACTGCCAGGGATCCAGGGGCAGCCACAGCTTCTCTGGGCACCCTGTGCCAGGGCCTGCCCACCCTCCCAGGGAACAATTCCCAATATCCCATGTAAATCTCCCTTCTTTTAGTTTAAAACCATTCCCCTTTTTCCTGGGAATGGGAATGGGATGCTCTGGATGCACAAGGACGCCCCTGGGTCAGCAGTTCTGCAGGAAAGGCTGCTCAGATCCACAGGGATCCTTTGGGCTGCCTCCCTGCAGGGTATCACCCACCCCCTCCTCATTCCTGCAGCGTTCCTGGGTTTTGCACTCCCAGAATCACAGGCTGGTTTGGGTGGGAAGGGACCTCAGAGACCATCTGATCCCACCCCATTCCATGGGCAGGGGCCACTCACAGGATCAGGTTGCTCCAGCCCTACAAGCCTCAGCTGGCTCCTCCTGAGCTCCTCAAGAGGGATGTGGGCACAGCTCCAAACTGACCTTCCCAGCCTCGGGTTGGGAATCCTAAAGGAACACCCCAAACCACGGCTCCAGAAGGGGTTAACAGCAAACAGCTGCTGCCAGCAGCTCCTGGCTCCTATTCCAGAGCTGTCCCTGTCCTCCTGAAATGCCACGGGCTGGGATGCAGCCCGATTGATCCCTCCCCAGCCCTGCTCTGCTCCTTGCTGACGAACATTGTTAATTACAGCCTGCCCTCCCCGTGGGAACAATCCGGGAGGATGGCTGTGCCCTCTGCTCCGTGGCAGAGCTCACGAATCTTCAGGAAGACGAATGGGAGAGCCCTGGAGGACCACGAGGCCCAGTGAGCTCCAGAGGAAAGTTCAGGTTGTTTGGCAGAACCTCCCGGAGCCTTGGGGTGACCTCAGAGCAGCAGGACTGGGCTGGGATGGGTTTGGGAAGAGAAGGAGAAGAGGTGGGATTTGGCAGGATTTCCCTGAGGTTTGCTGAGCCCATGGTCATGCAGAGCTGTCCTGCCCAATCCCACAGCCACGCAGAGCTTGCTGGATTTGGGAATGGCAGGGGATCGGCTCTTGGAGCCATCCGTGCCTCTCCTGGGCTTCCCAATCCAGTCGTTTGATCCCAAGTGCTGTGACCCCACAGCTCAGAGCAGAGAGTGCTGGACCCTCCCTGTGTCCAGGCTGACACATCTGTGACCCCTCCTGGTGTCCGGGTGGGATCTGAATTTGGGATTGTGGGATGGTGGTGCTGGCGCAGGGTCTGTGACATCCCTGGGAGCTCTTCCCCAAGGAAAATCAGGCTCCATTCCCCTCCCAGCAAACGTGTGAAAGGTCTGGAGAGATCAGTCAGCTCGGAAAGGATTATCCACAGGGCTCAGCGTTCAGTGAGTGCCCCAGATCTGCTGACGGGGTTATTTTTCAGCAGGGACACCCCCCGAGGAGCAGTGCCATGGAACCGCGCTTCCCGAGGAATCCTGTCACTGCTCCTGATGGATTGTGGTAATTACAGCAGGGCCAGAGCAGGGGAAGGATCCTCCCAGCACTGAGTGAGGATAGAAATCCTTCCAGGCAAAAATCCTGGAGCCACGAGCACCGGGAAGAGCCACAGTGGCCACACGGGGTCCTGGGCACGGCAGTTTGGGATGTCCGGCACTGCACGAGGAGCAGGAACATTCCCTGGGTCTCTGGGGTAGATAAACACCTGATAACGGGGGAGGAGGCCACAAATTCAGCTTCTGCCAGACAGTTTCCAGTGTCCGGGAATGCTGATCCGCCCTGGGGCACCTCTCTGAGGTGAAGGATCTGGAGCAGCCGCCTCTCGCTGTGATGGGATCTCCCCCGGGCCAACCGGGATTTGAAATCCACCCTCCAAACCCAGCCCTACCTGCTGCAGACAGGAAACCCAATGAACCAGCTTTTCCTTCCTCAGGAACGCTGCGGGGTGTAGGAAAGCCTGACCTCCCTCCAGCTGAAACCCTCCCGCGCCGCCAGGAGCTGCAGCTTCCCTCATGTGCTTGTTCTTCCTCCAAATGCTGCTGCTTTGCCCGGATTTGCCTGTCTGGATATTCCCAGGTGTATTTTCCTTGGGAAAAGGGCACTGGGAGTGCCTGGCTGGAGGTGGAAGCTCCTCTGTGGTCCCCGGGATGGAGGGAAGCTCCCAGGGTGTTCCTGAGGGTGCAGCAGCGGAGGCAGAGCTCGGGAGCGGCCTCTGGAAGCAGATTCCATTAGCGAGGGAAAATGATGTTTCCTTATTCAGTGTTGCTCTCCAGGCAGCCTCTGGAAGCAGCCAAGCGGTGGTGTCAAAGGCTTGGGATTTGTTTTCCTGGCCTTCCAGAGACATGGGATATGGGATGTGGGATGTGGGATGTGGGATATGGGGTATGGGATATGGGACATGGGATATGGGTTATGGGATATGGGATATGGGATGTGGGATATGGGTTATGGGATATGGGATGTGGGATATGGGATGTGGGATGTGGGATATGGGGTATGGGATATGGGGTATGGGATATGGGGTATGGGATGTGGGATATGGGGTATGGGATATGCAATATGGGATATGCAATATGGGATATGCAATATGGGATATGGAATATGGGGTATGGGATATGGGACATGGGATATGGGATATGGGATATGGGATATGGGATATGGGATATGGGATATGGGGTATGGGATATGCAATATGGGATATGCAATATGGGATATGGGGTATGGGATATGGGATATGGGGTATGGGATGTGGGGTATGGGATGTGGGGTATGGGATGTGGGATATGGGGTATGGGATATGCAATATGGGATATGCAATATGGGATATGGGATAAGGGGTATGGGATATGGGACAGGGGATATGGGATATGGGATATGGGGTATGGGAATGGGGTATGGGATATGGGGTATGGGATATGGGATATGGGGTATGGGATATGGGGTATGGAATGTGGGATATGGGATATGGGATATGCAATATGGGATATGCAATATGGGATATGGGGTATGGGATATGGGATATGGGATATGGGGTATGGGATGGGGCAGGCTGGACTCGACTCCTGGTGTTCTGCCAGAGGGGACCTGGCCTGGTGTCCCTTTGCCCTGGCTGGTCAGGAATGTGTGGGAGAACTCGCCAAAAGGTGTGAGGGTAATTCTGTCCTATGGAATGAGGATCCTGGTGGGATACTGCAGTGGGTGTTCCCAGCTCCAGAGGGATCTTCCCAGGCGGGGAGCATGGCCAGCATCCCACTAGATGGCACAGCAGGATAATGGGACACGGCCCCCACTCCTCCTGCCGGCCCCAGGCAGGGCTGGGCAGCCTTCAGATCCCAAAACTTTCCCAGCTAACAGCTGGGAAACAGCGGGGGGAAAGATCCTAACGCCTTAGCGAGAAGCTCTGAATTCCAGGAGCCCGAGCTCCTGGACGTCCCATCCAGCCCCCGGGTGATGCTTTCAGTGACATTTTCCATCACAATGGGAGCCCTGACACAGCCAGGACCTCCGTCCCCTTCCTATTCCTCTTTTCCCAGTGACGCCCAATCCATATTTCTGGCTGCTCTCCCACCTGGAGCAGCCACAGGAGCCTGGGCCATGGCTTTGAACACGGAGCTGAGCCACTCATCTTCCTCTGGGTCTTCCTCCGGGTGTTGCTCCCTGCTCTTCCCACTGCTTCTTCCCGCTGCTGCTGCAGCGCGGGTCCGACAGAGCTCTGCAGCGAAGGGATCCAAGTGGGAAGCACTTCCCGCCTTCCTGCACCTTCCCACGCCTCGGTGGGAGCCGGGAGGTGAGGAAGAGGAGCTCCTGGGGAAGGAAAAGCTCGGCCTGGGCAGGACGAGGCTCCGGCCAAGCGCGGGGCTCTGCTGCCCCAAGCGCTGCGCTGCCGAACGGCACCGGCTGCTGGAGCCGGGAGAGACGGGATGGGGCCGGGATGGAGCCGGGAGAGACGGGATGGGGCCGGGATGGAGCCGGGAGAGACGGGATGGAGCCGGGAGAGACGGGATGGGGCCGGGATGGAGCCGGGAGAGACGGGATGGAGCCGGGAGAGACGGGATGGGGCCGGGATGGAGCCGGGAGAGACGGGATGGAGCCGGGAGAGACGGGATGGGGCCGGGATGGAGCCGGGAGAGACGGGATGGAGCCGGGAGAGACGGGATGGGGCCGGGATGGAGCCGGGAGAGACGGGATGGAGCCGGGAGAGACGGGATGGGGCCGGGATGGAGCCGGGAGAGACGGGATGGAGCCGGGAGAGACGGGATGGGGCCGGGATGGAGCCGGGAGAGACGGGATGGAGCCGGGAGAGACGGGATGGGGCCGGGATGGAGCCGGGAGAGACGGGATGGAGCCGGGAGAGACGGGATGGGGCCGGGATGGAGCCGGGAGAGACGGGATGGAGCCGGGAGAGACGGGATGGGGCCGGGATGGAGCCGGGAGAGACGGGATGGAGCCGGGAGAGACGGGATGGGGCCGGGATGGAGCCGGGAGAGACGGGATGGAGCCGGGAGAGACGGGATGGGGCCGGGATGGAGCCGGGAGAGACGGGATGGAGCCGGGAGAGACGGGATGGGGCCGGGATGGAGCCGGGAGAGACGGGATGGAGCCGGGAGAGACGGGATGGGGCCGGGATGGAGCCGGGAGAGACGGGATGGAGCCGGGAGAGANGAAACGGGACAAGCGGGATGGAGACGGGAGAGACAGGACAAGCGGGATGGAGACGGGAGAGACGGGATGGAGCCAGAGCAGTGTGGGGAAAGCAAAGGATCCAGGGGTGCAGATGTGGCTCATCCCCTGGGCTGGATGGAGATGTGGGAAGAAGGAAGATTCCCTCTGCTCCTCCTCCTGTCTTGGCACATGCACTGGCTCCTCCAGAGCTGTCAGAGTCACAGAACATTTGGTAGGATAAAGTATTGTGGGATCCGAGCTTGGTTTGGGGTGAAGTGACCTCTAAGAGCCATTTACTCCACTGCCGTGGGCAGGGACACCTCCCACCAGAGCCGCCTGCTCAGAGTCCTTGACCCGGGTGAAGGAGGTGACACCACCTCAGGAACAAGCCCTGCTCCCAGAGCGCATCCCTGGAGGGGGGATGGTCCTGGAGCAGGGGCAGCTCTGGCACAGGGGTGTCCCTGGCACAGGGGTGTCCCTGGCACAGGGTGGCCCTGGAGCAGGGGTGTTCCTGGCACAGGGGTGTCCCTGGAGCAGGGGTGTCCCTGGCACAGGGATGTCTCTGGAGTGGGGGTGTCCCTGGAGCAGGGATGGTACTGGAGCAGGGATGTCCCTGGAGCAGGGATGTCCCTGGAGCAGGGGTGTCCCTGGAGCAGGGATGGCCCTGGAGAAAGGGTGGTCCTGGCACAGGGGTGTTCCTGGCACAGGGATGTCCATCTCTGCCACAGGGGTGTCCCTGGCACAGGGGTGTCTGTCTCTGGCACAGGGGTGTCCCTGGAGCAGGGATGTCCCTGGCACAGAGGTGTCTCTGGCACAGGGGTGTCCCTGGAGCAGGGATGTCCCTGGCACAGAGGTGTCTCTGGCACAGGGGTGTCCCTGGCACAGAGGTGTCCCTGGCACAGGGGTGTCCATCTCTGGCACAAGGGTGTCTCTGGCACAGAGGTGTCCCCGGACCGGGGGTGTCCCCTCTTTCCGCGGTGTCCCGCAGCCGCAGCAGGCGCAGCCCCGCGGTTGCCGTGGCCGCCCGGGGCACTCCGGGCTCGGTGTCGCTGTCGCCGGGCGCTGCCCGGGGCTGTTTGCCTTGGCTCCGCTCCGGGGCGGGTCCCGGTTCAGGGCAGGGACACTCCCGGGCTCTCTCTTTTGGAACTTCCTTCCCCAACATGATCCCAGGGGATGCGGGACAGCGGGAGGGACCGGCACGGACAGATGTTGATGTCACCTCTGGAAAAATTCCCTTCACCACTGCCATGAGCTGCCAGGTCTCAGCTGAGCTGGAGCCCACCGGGAGGCGATGGCAGCTTCCACGGACATCCCTGAGGATGCCCAGGCAAAATCCCCCATGGCCCTGCTGAGCTGGAGGAGAGGGTGGGAGCAGGAAGGATGTTCCCTGCAGGAATTCACCCCTTCTCCTATAAACTCTTTGCTCTCCTCACCCTTCCCAGCCATGGTGAGTTCAGAAGGTGACCAGTGTGACAAGGGGGGTGCATCATCCCCTCCTGGCCCCACAGAGACCCTTGGTGATGATCCTGGTCTCCCCACGTCCCTGCAGGTGGCTGTAGGGAAGCAAACACTCCCCACTCCGTGTGCCCTGTGCCTTCTCCAGGTCGGGGTTTGTCCCCATCTCTCTGGTGCCTGGGACACATCTGAGCCTCACTGGGACAATTCTCCACCCGGCTTGGAGCCCTCACGCTCTCCCTGCTGCCAGAAAGGGAGTTTTCCACCCAAATTTTACCCGGTTTGGTTGCACCCGCCCACATCTCTCTCCAACCACCCACAGCGGGGTCGGGCAGGGCAGGCACAGCCCCCCAGCAGCAGTTTGGGGTCCCCATGTCCTTCAGTGCCCAGGGGACACCTCCCACCCTCTTGGTGCCACAAAGACACTTCAGAGAGAGGAAAAGCAGGGATGGATAAATCCCAGTGCTCCCCCAGCGCCTGAGCTTGGGGGAATGGGGTGGAATTGTGTTGCAAGGAGGGTGTTTGTTCCCTGCTCCATCCCCCATCCCTGGAACACCGGGATGAGCCAAAAAGGGACTTGGCAGGGGTGTCAGAAGCAGCTCTCCCTCTGTGGGGCCCCTCTGCTCCGCACATGCCAGGTATTGCTGGGTCTCCTTGGAGATGGATTACGGGATTAGAGGGCTCAGGTGAGCCCTCCCGCCCGGGATTCGGTTTCTCCCGGGAATGGCACCTTCCTGGCACGCTCCGGGAAGGCTCCGAGCCGCTGCCACCTGCCCGGGAGGGACCAGGCAGCCCCGGAGGGTGAAGGATTTGTCCCCTCAGTGCTGGGGTCGCACTCGGGGCTCAGATCCTGCCGCTGAAAAGCCTGGGGATGTCCCCGCCCTTCCCCACATCCAGAGAGAGAAAAAAAAAATCTGGGAGTGGGAAAAAAGAGCTTTTACTCTGGGACAGTGAGGGTTGGGACTGCCGATCCCTCTGCTGGGGATGTTCGGCTTTGGAGCTGGAGGTGGAATTCCACGGCCCAAGGAAGGGTTGGGATGTGGATGTTCCCTGCCCTGGCTCCAAGGGCTCCCCTGCACGGCCGATGGGAGCAGGGAGTGCGGCAGGGTGGAGACACAACGGGGCGGGGGAACCATCGGGAAAGGGAGGGTTTCTCCCCAAATATAACAAAAATCCAGGGAAAAGCTCCCAGGGACCTTTCCTCCCACTCGTAGGAGACAAAGCCCCCCGGGGGCTGCGGGCACCAAGGCTCCCCAGGAGAGGGGGGTTCTCCCCATGGGCTGGGAATGCCAAGTGTCCCTTTGGAATGGGAATGCCGAGTGTCCCTTGGGCTGGGAACACCGAGTGTTCCCTTGGAATGGGAACGCTGGGTGTCCCCTTGGAATGGGAACATTGTGTGTCCCCTTGGAATGGGAATGCTGAGTGTCCCTTGGGCTGGGAACACCGAGTGTTCCCTTGGAATGGGAACGCTGGGTGTCCCCTTGGAATGGGAACATTGTGTGTCCCCTTGGAATGGGAATGCTGTGTCTCTTGGGCTGGGAACACTGGGTGCCCCCTTGGAATGGGAACGCCGAGTGTCCCCTTGGAATGGGAACACGGAGTGTGCCCTTGGAATGGGAACACCGTGTCCCCTTGGAATGGGAATGCTGTGTCCCTTGGACTGGGAACACCGGGTGTCCCCTTGGAATGGGAACACCGAGTGTCCCTTGGACTGGGAACACCGAGTGTCCCTCGGGCTGGGAACACCGAGTGTCCCTCGGGCTGGGAACACGGGGTGTCCCGGTGGCCGGAGCTCTCCCGCACGTCCCGGCAGCGCTGTTTGCCGTCTCTCATTCGCGCATTCATCTTGTTCAAGCAGCACTCCAGCGCCGCAGGACGGGCGCTATCTCGCAGCGAAGAAACAAGAGCCTTCCTCCCCCTCCCTCACTTTCCCCCGGGCCTGGATTACCCCAAATAAACACTCACTTTGGGTAATCGTTAACTTTAATGGCTCGGGCCCGGCTCGGGCTGCGGCGGGAGGCTCGAGGGGTTGATAGTCCTGGGGATAAAGGAGATAAGGGCTGGGTTTGAAGGGCAGCGCTCGTGGCCGCTGTCACGGCAAGCACGGCCCGTTCCCCCCGCGCTGCGAGCCCCACGGGAACACCAACCTGCGCCACCCTCCCCAAAATTCACCCTGCTGGGGCACTCCCGCGTGTTTTCCAGCGGGCGGTGGGAGCCGGGATTTGTTTCCCCAGCTCCCAGCCCGGGGGTGGCTTTGCCACAGCCCCCCGAAGCCACATCGCTGTCCCGGCGCCACAATCCTTAGCTGAGCTCCAGAGATACCTGAAGAACCCGCCCGGCAGCTCTGTCTCCCCGAACTGTGCTTTCCCGAGTCAATGGATAACTTTACAGCCCGGGCCACGGACACATCAAACAGAGCAGCCCCGGGGCACAGATCTGCCGGGGGAGATGTCGGGGGAGGGACGATTGGACTGGAAACTGAAGCCACCCTGGAAGTCACTGCCGAGGCCAGGCCGGGACCAGGCTGGGGGACATCTCCAGGGTCCCCTCCAGAACCCCAGGGAAGCTGGGCTGGGTTTCTCCCAGCCATCCCACCACACCTGGGGCACACTGGGCAGCACCTTGGCTGTCCCGCGGGATTTTCCAGCGTCCCCTCCGGAATCATCCCGATCCTCCCCCCGGAGCTGCCCATCCCCACCCTCCTGCCAGGGCTTTTCCAGGTCCTGGACATGGTGTGGTGGCATCGGCATCGCTTCCCTCTGAATTCCAACAAAAAAGCCGAGAGGACTCTCCCGTTGGTGCCGTCACCTCCTGGCTGTGCTGTGTGAGACTGTGGCAGGACCCCCTCCTCCAGGCTTCTCCCGGGATTTTATCCCTCCCAGTGCCTCCTGCCTCACTCCCTGTCCTTGACCAGCTGGATCTGGGCATTCCTGAGCTTTAACAGCCCGGCAGAAATGGTCAATGGATTGACCCAGGTTTCACAGACGTTGCTTCACTGTTGGCACAAACAGGGCAGGACGGTGACGGTGCTGGGGGGATACTGCGGGAAGGGAAATCCTTTACTTCTGTCAGGATGGGGTCCTGCTCTGCTGAGAACCCACTGGGTGATGAGCCTGAACTTTCATCTCTGTGCCCTGTCCCAGATCCGCCACTGCTCAAAGGGGGTGTTCCAGGGAGGAGTCGGCCCAAAGGGACCTCAGCAAGGGCTGGCACCTCTCCCTGTGATGCCCTTTCCAGGGTTTTCCCCACTGGGGAAGGACACTTCAGGTTCTCAAGCAATCAGCCACCCTCTGAACTTCCCTGCCAGCCCCATTACTCACTGTCCTGCTGACCTGACCAGGAACAGGTTGGTGGCACAGCCAGAGCACAGCCTGGGGCACAGCGGTGTCCCCAAGGATAGGAGGGGTTCATGGAATGTTCAGCTGTTCAGGCACCTCATGGCTCTTCCCAAGGAAATGGATGGAGCAAAGCTGAGCAGTCCTGGCTCCTTCCACACCGACCCCACACCCAAAATCAGAGTTTCCATCAATATTTCCAGAGCAGGAGATGGCTACAAGCAGGAGTGTTGTGTCTTAGATCATGGAATCATGGAATGGATTGGACTGGGAGGGAACTCAAGCTCATCCCATTCCACCCCCCGCTGTGGGCAGGGACACCTTCCTCTATCCCAGGCTGCTCCAAGCCCTGTCCAACCTGGTCTTGGACACTTCCAGGGATCCAGGGCAGCCACTTTTTGGGAGGGAAGACAAGAGGATCCTGAGGTTGGGATGAGAGGGGAAGGATGAAACCCAGGCTGGCAGCAGAGCTGGAAGAGTGGTGACAAGTCCCAGCTCTGCCAGGGGTAAAAGCAGCAGGAAAAATGTCCAGGAGTTTTTCTTCTCCCCCTCCTGGCTCTGCTCCAAATCCCCCCGGGGTCTGTGGATGCCCCATTTCACTCCTCAGGATAAAGAATGGGAGCAGAAAGGTGAGAGGATTAAAAGCAAGTGTTGTGCCCTCCTTTCCCTTCACGTGGCATTGGGACATCGGGGTGGGACAGGGACAGCTCCAGGTCCCTCCCCTACTTGGACACCCATTTTCCTAAATAAAAAATCTTCATTTCACCCTTTCCTTAAGCCGGTAAAAGCAGGGACTGATGGCAAAGAAAGCTTTTGGAACAGGAAGGAACAGAAGCCAGACCAGGCGTGCACATGATAAAATTTTATTACAAAATAGGAGATGGATTAATATTCATAGGGGAGTTTGGTGGGGGAGAGGGTTCTGTAACAAACACAGCATCACCAGGAAAATAAATCTTCCCCCCACGTTTTCCAGGTCCCAATTTCTTTCCCATTGCGTTCATCTTGGACAGTAAAGGATCACCTTGGAGAACCCACGAAGCCACAGAGCACTTTTGGCCTATTTACAGCGATTTTCTCCCCGTTATCAAACAGAGACGAGGCACCCACGTTCCAGCGTTTGATCCACTCCTCACAAA
This sequence comes from Climacteris rufus, assembly GCA_013398175.1. Taxonomy (NCBI): domain Eukaryota; kingdom Metazoa; phylum Chordata; class Aves; order Passeriformes; family Climacteridae; genus Climacteris; species Climacteris rufus. Next base: position 85,091 of record VZRZ01004881.1, read on the forward strand.
GCTTTTCCCAAATGTCCCAGGAGACTGGGGATGGAGGGACCTTCATTGTCACGAGGCTCCATCAGCACCACTCCCCATCTCCCCGGTTTTCTCCCCAGAAATAGCTGCCCTCGGCCACTGGGGCAAACCCAGAGCTGTCCACTTTCTCCATACAAAAATAAAGGAATAAAAGCTGAGGATTAGCTGTAATTTTCATTTTTAAAATAAAAAGTGTTGCCTTTGCATAGTGAAGCATTTGCATGTGAGGAGTTTGCATAGAGGCAGCGCTGGGTGGGTGCTGAGACACCTCTGCCGCCCATCACATTAAAAAAAAATATATATATTTATACATATACACACACAGAGTCCAGGTGAGGACAAGCAGATGCATTTTTGCTGTAGTGAAAAAAAAAAACCCCCAAGATTATCACAAGAATTTGGTAAAATTCTGCTCAGATTTCAAGCTGCCTGTTGGTTGTTTTGGCTTTGTACTGGTTTTTAGCAAACTGGTTTTATGGGCTCCATCAGCATCACAGGGTGGGGGGAGATGGGAATCAGGGATGGGAATCAGGGAGGTTTCCTTCTCCCACTCGGCACGAGGCAGAGACCCCTCTGAAAGGGCCAGGGCTGGGGGCTGATGGTGACACAGGGGGGACCCCGTGGTTTGGCTCCTGCATTGGGGAGGTTCAGCCACAAGAGATGCCCCAAAAAAGCATCTTGGAGCGTGGAGGTTGGAATTTCAGCCATGGGAGCTCCTGGGGGATGTGGGGACACAGGGTGGCCGTGCCAGGGCTCACCCACAGAGCCCAGGAGGTCCCAGCATGGCCACATTGGGTCCCCATCACCCACTGAGCTTCCCAGAGACACTCCTGGGAATTGGCTGAAATTCCTTTGGAATGAGCTCATCTCACTCCCTATTCCACCACTGCTCTCCAAGGGGTTTTTCCATCCTCAGAGACCTTCCCTGAGGCTCTCCAGATCCACCTTCAGGCACAGACAAGAGCTAAAACTGGGAAGTTTTACCATTTTTGGGAGGGGTGACCCTGCACATCCTGGGTCCTACGGCTCAGCCCAGCCTCCAGGGCGAGCTCAGGTCACAGGAAGGAGCCCAGGTGGCATTGGCCAGGTCCTGCTCTGTGCCCTGGAGAGGACCCAGACCCCACAGCCAACAAAACAGATGGAAAACGACCCCCTTTGTCCCAGTGCTGGCCAATCCCCTCCACAACCAAGGGAAGAGCTGGGAAAAGGCCCTGGAGGACGTGCCCAGGGCTGAGGGTGAGCCACACTCGCCAATCTGCACTGGAGCACGAGGCTGCCAAGACCCTCCAGCCCCTGCTGCTGAGGGCTGGAAAACTGTTCCCAGTGTTGGGAAAACCATCCAGCCACCCCCAGCAATTCCATGGCCTTTCACCCCTCCCTTCCCACCCTCCCTGGTGGCACAGGAGGCTCCTGGCCAAAGAGAACTCCCCACAGGGCTGGACCATCACCCACCCAAAGCCTGCGCCACTCCACGGACCCCCAAACCCTTCCTGCCCTCCTCTCCTGTCACACCAGACCAGTGGGATTGGTTCAATTTATCCAAGGAAAAGGCCAGCCAGGAATGCAGCAGCAGGTTTGGCAGCAGCAGAGGGGAGTGGCCCCCAAATTCCAACCACCTGACCACGCCGTGGTCCAGCGTGGCCCTTCATCCCACACATCAATCCCTGTGTCACCTAAACTTATCCAAGGGAAAAATAAGAGAGGAGGAGGGCGTGGAAGAAATCAATATTCTGTTGGACACGCCAGGGCCATTATTTGTTCCTGATTTATTTACAGCCCTCACAGCTGCTGTTGGAACTGGCTCTTGCTGTGCCCAAATTTAACCCCTGCAAGGCTTTGGAGAACAGGGATGTGCATCCCATGGGAGAGGGGGAAGGTGCTTGGGGAGCCCGAGGCGGTGAAGCTGTGAGGTAGTAATGTGATTACAATCTGAACAGCAGGATTTATTGGAATTTGTTTCAAAGACGCTTTTTTCCCTTTTTTTTTTTTTTTTTTTTTTTTTATTTGTTTGAATGGAAAAAACNAGTAATGTGATTACAATCTGAACAGCAGGATTTTTTGGAATTTGTTTCAAAGACGCTTTTTTTTCCTTTTTTTTTTTTTTTTTTTTTTCTCATCTGCTGGAATGGCAACAGCACAGGCCCGGTGTGACCGAGTCCTGGTGGGAGTATTTTGGAGAAAGGCACCACTGGTGGATTCTGGGACACCAGACCTTCAGCAGTGGCTTTTTTTGCTGTCCCCTGGGTGGCTTCAAACCCAGGCTGGTGCTCCCAGAGACACCTGAAGTCAGAATTCCTCTTGGAAGCAGAAATGCTAAGGACACAACCAACAGCACCTGGCCAAGCAGGGCAGGTGTTTGCAGTCCCGAGTCGGCTGCCAGGAATGGGCTCAGTGGGACACGGGTGACGCTTCTGTCACCTGCTTTGGTGCTGTCCCTTGCCTGAAGGCACATCAGGTGAGCTTGTCACAGGTCTGTTCTTCCATGGCCCCACAGAGACGGGGACTGTCAGCCACAACAGCCCCAGGCACGTCTCCTGTTCTGCATGGTGACACAGCCATGGCCACACCATGGGACAGGTGACACAGCCACGGTCACACCATGGGACAGGTGACACATCCATGGTCACACCATGGGACAGGTGACACAGCCACGGTCACACCATGGGACAGGTGACACATCCATGGTCACACCATGGGACAGGTGACACAGCCACGGTCACACCATGGGACAGGTGACACATCCATGGTCACACCATGGGACAGGTGACACAGCCACGGTCACACCATGGGACAGGTGACACATCCATGGTCACACCATGGGACAGGTGACACAGCCACGGTCACACCATGGGACAGGTGACACATCCATGGTCACACCATGGGACAGGTGACACAGCCACGGTCACACCATGGGACAGGTGACACATCCATGGTCACACCATGGGACAGGTGACACAGCCACGGTCACACCATGGGACAGGTGACACATCCATGGTCACACCATGGGACAGGTGACACAGCCACGGTCACACCATGGGACAGGTGACACATCCATGGTCACACCATGGGACAGGTGACACAGCCACGGTCACACCATGGGACAGGTGACACATCCATGGTCACACCATGGGACAGGTGACACAGCCACGGTCACACCATGGGACAGGTGACACATCCATGGTCACACCATGGGACAGGTGACACAGCCACGGTCACACCATGGACACGGTGCCACATCCATGGTCACACCATGGACACGGTGCCACATCCATGGTCACACCATGGCACTGGTGACACAGCCACGGTCACACCATGGCACTGGTGCCACATCCATGGTCACACCATGGACACGGTGTCACATCCATGGTCACACCATGGACACAGTGTCACACCCATGGTCACACCATGGCACTGGTGTCACACCCATGGTCACACCATGGACACGGTGTCACATCCATGGCCATGCCATGGCACTGGTGTCACACCCATGGTCACACCATGGCACTGGTGTCACATCCATGGTCACACCATGGCACTGGTGTCACATCCATGGCCACACCATGGCACTGGTGTCACACCCATGGTCACACCATGGGACACGGTGTCACAGCCATGGTCACACCATGGCACTGGTGTCACATCCATGGCCATGCCATGGGGCAGTCCCAGAGGGTCCGAGTGAGACTGTCACGCACAGCCAAGCTGTGACATCCCTCCTGGGCCTCACCAAAGGGGGAAAAAGCATCCCAAAGGGACTTGGGACACAAAGCTGCTCCTGAGTGACAAATAAATAGCAGGATTGCTGGAAGAAAGCCTTTGGGAATCCAAGCTCCATCACCCCGGTGCCACCAGGAGCCTCGTCAGGAGATCAGTCTGCAATTAGAGCTCGTTTGAAATGAGTTGGGTGGGTTTCAATCTCTTTTAAAACCAGAAGGAGTCGGGGCCAGGCTGGCAGGACCTCTCCTGCCACCTTGGCTGATCACAGCGCGGGGCGGTTCCTATGTACAGGTTCTTCCCTGGGAGAAGGGAAGGGTTTGAGCTGCTCTCGGAGAAGTGGGAAGGGAGGCGGCTCCTAATTCTGGTGCCTCTTCATGTGCAGGGCCAGGTGGTCGGAGCGGGAGAAGCAGCGGCCGCAGGCGAGGCACTTGAAGGGCTTGGCCCCCGTGTGCTTCCTGTAGTGGCGCGTCAGTTCATCCGAGCGGGCAAACCTCCAGTCGCAGCCTTCCCACGTGCACTTGTAGGGCTTCTCACCTGCCCAGGGGACAGCCACCGGTCAGCACAGCACGGCCAGCAGCCACACACGCCTGCCCAGCCTCCCAAAACATGCCCTGCGCTCCGGGAGATGCCCGGCCTCCTTGGCACGGCCAGGGCTCCCCGGCGTGCCCAGCCAGGAGCCACACGGACTCGTGTGTGCCCAGCCTCCCCCAGACACAGCCCCACTCTGGGAGAAGCCCAGCCTGCCCGCAGCATTGCCCCCAGGAGGGCACCCGGGGCTGGTGGCCACACTGGCACTCGGCACGGCCAGGGCTCCCCAGCACGCACGGCCCAGAGCCACCAAAGGACCACAAATGGAGCTGCACCACCCAGATCTCCCCCCTCCTCACCCCCTGCCCAGCCTCCCAAAAACACACCCATCCTCTTGGAGATGCCCAACTTCCTTGAAGAATTCCCCCCAGGAGGGGCTGGTGGCCACACTGGCGCTTGGCACTGCCAGGGCTCCCCAGAGTAAACAGCCTGGAGCCACCGAGGGGTTGAGCTGCACCCCCCAGGTCTCGTCCCTCTTCACCCCTCCCGCTTCACCTTCTAGTGCTGTTTAAGTTCCTCTTGGATTTTGGAGCCTTTCCGGATTAAAAAAAAAACCTTTTGAATTTGTGGGGGTTTTTTAATAAAAAGCCAAACATTCCTAAGGAAGGTGCGGGTGGTGGGGAGCATCAGGAGGAAGGCAGGGGCCTAAACCTAAATTTTAATCTGAAAAATCTGAGTGTTTTTGAAACCACCATGGCTGCCCTATCCCTGGAAGTGCTCAAGGCCAGGTTGGATGGGGTTTGGAGCAACCTGGCGTAGTGGGAGTTGTCCCAAAAGGATTAGGCAGCCTTTAAAGGCCACTCCCAGCCCAAACCATTCCAGGATTCCGTGATCTAACGCTCGGTGCCTCCAAGTTCACCCGCCCTGTACACAACCCATTGTGTTTCCCTCGGAGCACTCAGGTGATGTAATCCCCGTGCCTTCTCCCCCTCCCTCCCAAACACCCCCATTCCCAACCGAAATCCATTCAGCCATCGCCTCCCCAGCCAGCTGGGAATGGGGCTGGAAAAGCCCGCGGCCGCTTCCAGCCGGGCCACGGAGCTGAACCCTGGCTGCAGCCCTGTCCCCACGCAGGGCGTGGTGCTCTCAAATATTAGCCCTGCTCTTAACAGCCTGAACAAGCAGGCAGAGTTCAGGGAATGTGCTGACATTCCCGACCTCAAATATTTACCCTTTCCTGGGCCAATTGCCGGGC
>VZRZ01004881.1:91898-103236 GCA_013398175.1 Climacteris rufus
CCCTGCCCAGCCTCCCAAAAACACACCCATCCTCTTGGGGATGCCCAACTTCCTTGAAGAATTCCCCCCAGGAGGGGCTGGTGGCCACACTGGCGCTTGGCACTGCCAGGGCTCCCCAGAGCCACCGAGGGGTTGAGCTGCACCACCCAGGTCTCGTCCCTCTTCACCCCTCCCGCTTCACCTTCTAGTGCTGTTTAAGTTCCTCTTGGATTTTGGAGCCTTTCCGGATTAAAAAAAAAACCTTTTGAATTTGTGGGGGTTTTTTAATAAAAAGCCAAACATTCCTAAGGAAGGTGCGGGTGGTGGGGAGCATCAGGAGGAAGGCAGGGGCCTAAACCTAAATTTTAATCTGAAAAATCTGAGTGTTTTTGAAACCACCATGGCTGCCCTATCCCTGGAAGTGCTCAAGGCCAGGTTGGATGGGGTTTGGAGCAACCTGGCGTAGTGGGAGTTGTCCCAAAAGGATTAGGCAGCCTTTAAAGGCCACTCCCAGCCCAAACCATTCCAGGATTCCGTGATCTAACGCTCGGTGCCTCCAAGTTCACCCGCCCTGTACACAACCCATTGTGTTTCCCTCGGAGCACTCAGGTGATGTAATCCCCGTGCCTTCTCCCCCTCCCTCCCAAACACACCCATTCCCAACCGAAATCCATTCAGCCATCGCCTCCCCAGCCAGCTGGGAATGGGGCTGGAAAAGCCCGCGGCCGCTTCCAGCCGGGCCACGGAGCTGAACCCTGGCTGCAGCCCTGTCCCCACGCAGGGCGTGGTGCTCTCAAATATTAGCCCTGCTCTTAACAGCCTGAACAAGCAGGCAGAGTTCAGGGAATGTGCTGACATTCCCGACCTCAAATATTTACCCTTTCCTGGGCCAATTGCCGGGCGCAGCGGTGCGGCGGGAGCGCACGTCCGCACGGAGCACGCGTGCACAGGCATGTGTGTGTCCTGCCCTGACGTGCTTCCAGGGATTCCTTCCTCTCCATGCTTCCCAGGGAGCCCTTCCTCCCACAGGCTGCTCTGCAGAACCAGGGAATCCTGGAATGGCTCTGCTTGGAAGGCACTTTAAAGCCCATGGTGTTCCACCCTTCCTAGACCAGGTTCCTCTACACCAACTTCCAGGGATTCCTTCCTCTCCATGCTTCCCTGGGAGCCCTTCCTCCCACAGGCTGCTCTGCAAAACCAGGGAATCCTGGAAATGCCTCAGCTTGGAAGGCACTTTAAAGCCCATGGTGTTCCACCCTTCCTAGACCAGGTTCCTCTGCACCAACTTCCAGGGATTCCTTCCTCCTCATGCTTTCCAGGGAGCCCTGACCATGCTTTCCAAGGAGTCCTTCCTCCCACAGGCTGCTCCATGGAACCAGGGAATCCTGGAATGCCTCGGCTTGGAAGGCACTTTAAAGCCCATGGTGTTCCACCTTTCCTAGACCAGGTTCCTCTGCACCAACTTCCAGGGATTCCTTCCTCCTCATGCTTTCCAGGGAGCCCTCCCCACGCTTCCCAGGGAGCCCTTCCTCCCACAGGCTGCTCCATGGAACCAGGGAATCCTGGAATGCCTCGGCTTGGAAGCTCATCACCCCCAGCCCAGGTTCCACCAGAGCAGGTTCCACCTTCCACTAGATCCAACCCCATCCAACCTGGCCTTGGATTCCAGGGATGCAAAAGCCACGTTTGGCCATGAAAGTGAAATCATTTGGCCACAGTAAGATTTCCAGTGCCTTGCCCGCAGTGGGTAGAGAACAAAAACTGGGATACATGAACCTGGAGGGGACAGAGCAGCACAACCACATCCTGCTCCTCCAAAAACCCCTGGATGCTGCTCCATGGCGGGGAGGGAGGGGTATTTTTACGGCTCGGGTAAACACAGCACTTGCAGAGGATTTACAAGCCCTTGGTGGGGCTTTTTGGGTCTTGGGATGTGCCAAGACTGTCCAAAGGCAGGGTTTGTCCAGAGGCAGGGTTTGTCCCAAGCAGGAATTTTCCCAAAGGCAGGATTTTCCTGAGCAGCCCAGACATTGTCCCGCCAGGTCACCTGCCTGGGTCAGCCCCACCGAGGCCCTCTGGTTTCACACAATGCCAGGCTGATCTCCAGGACAGAAGCCCAGGGTGTTCCATTGTCTGGGAGCCGGCTCCCTGTGCCAGGGCAGCACGGCAGGGCGGGCTCAAACAAAGGATCCCAGGCGGCATTCCCGGCCCCGGGAGGCGGCCCAGCAGCCACGGGGGTTTATGTTTAATCTCACAATGGCACCCAGGAAATGAATGGTGTCTCCAGGAGAGGAAAACACCCGGCCCATGGCAACGGGAAACCACGAGGAAAGATCCCAGAGATCGTGGACTTCTCAGTGCGGGCAGGGGGTGGGATAAAGGGCATTTTTAACCCTTCAGGTGATGGAGCTGAGGTGGCACCAGGAGGAGCTGGGATGGGTCCTGCTGTTGCAGGTGACGCTCTCAGTGAGGCTGAGGCCTCAAAAGCAAAATATGAGGCTTAAAAATTCGGGATGCAGAGCTCCTGAGCCTGCCTGTGTATGGCTCTGGATTGGATTCCTTTCTTTTTGCTCGCCCCACACCATCTCCAGTTCTCCTGACTCCCCAGGTCACTGCTCTGCCTTTCCCTCTCATGGCAGGGCAAGGGAAGGAGGCAAAACCACTTGGATTTCCAGCCTGATGACTGGGAAGCCTGGAAAAACGACTGCATTTTACTGGATTTCAAACCCACCCAAGTTCTCCTGGATACATCTTTATATTGTGATGGGTGCCTAACTCACAGATCGTGTCCTGGACGTGGAGCTAAGGCCCAGGCTCCAAACAGAAGGGAAAAGAGAGATTTAATTTCATTTTAAAGCCCTGATTACAGACTGTGATAAATCCCTATCAGCACCCAGCTCTGGGACAACATCCTTCCTGTTCCTGCCTTCCACCCCTTCCGTGCTGTTTTCCAGCCCCCTCCTGCCCAGCCCCTGCCAAAAAAATATTGTAGCTCACGCACAAAGCAAAATTCTTTGTTTGAAGGGCTGATAAGGGGAGGAAGGAACGGAGCCAAGAGCAAGAACCAATTCCCAGCCGCAGGATGGGGTTTGTTCGTTGTTCATAAAAAAGAAAAGTGAACTCTGGGCCCAGCTTAATTGCTCTCAGTAAAGATCAGCTCTCCTATAAAAGAGATTTATGAGAGCACTGATGGTTCCTGGACTACCTGGGGATCTGATAAAGTTTCAGGTATAATAAATGCCTTAATGAGGGGGCCTGTGCTTGAATGCACAAGTGTCACGGAGCTGGGTTACCCCAGGGAGCTGTGGTGGGGGCTGCTCCGTGCTGGGGACCCTGTTTGCACCAGCAAGGGCAGCCCAAGGCACCCTCAGCCTCGGGAAGGAGGGCACAGCCCACCCCTGCATGGCCTGGGAGCCCTGCTCGGTGTGGATTTGGAGGGATGCCCTGGGCAGGAGTGGTACACAGGGAGACACCAGGGGTTCCTTCCTCTCCCTGAGAGCCACAGGGGCGTTTGACACAAAAGAGACAGCCTGGTCTCCTCAGAGGTCCTAAATGTGCAACACAGGCATTTACACAACCTTCCTGGAGGATCAGCAGGATCAGACCCGGGCAGGATTTGGGAGGTCTCAAGGGAAGAGCTCAGAGTGACAGAGAATCACAGAATCAAAAAAACAGCTCAGGTTGGGAGGGATCTTAAAGCTCATCCAGTGCCAGGGCAACTTCCACTGCCCCAGGCTGCTCCAAGCCCCGTCCAGCCTGGCCTTGGACACTTCCAGGGATCCAGGGGCAGCCACAGCTTCTCTGGGCACCCTGTGCCAGGGCCTCCCCACCCTCACAGTGAACAATTCCTTCTCAATATCCCACCCAACCCTGCCGTCTTTGGGGGAGTTTGGGTAAGACCTGGAACTGGCTGGTGCTGAGCTGCTCTTACCTGTGTGAGTCCTCTGATGTGCCTTCAGGTGGGAGCTCTTGGTATAAACCTTCGAGCAACCTGCAGGAACAGAAAAAACACAATTTCCCCGTGAGAAAGGGGCCCTTGCTCAAACAAACTGTGATATGTGAGGTGAGGGACTGAGCTGGCTCATGCAAATAAGCCTGGCTTGGGCTCAGCACTAACCAAAGGGCGTTTGTTCTTAGACAGACAGATTTTAACGACACCTTTTGCCACACAATCCTGCCACCCATGGGAATTGTGCTGGGAATTAGAGGGGGAAGAGTCACACCCAGACATTCAAACCCCTCCTTTCTCCACCGGGATGAAAACACTCAGTTCCCCCCTGTTTTCTGCTGGCTTTGTGCTGCCCTTTGTCTTTCTGGATTCCAGACATAAGTGATATCACTTTGCAAGGCTCTGTTTTGTAACAGTCCCGGCCCCAGCAGACGTGGTAAAAATGTTCCAGGAAGCAGGAAACAGCCAGGTACAGTCACAGCTTGGCTTCCAGGCCCCAGAATAGAGCCAGTGGGATTTTCTCAGAAGATCAGCAACAACAGGTTTCATGAAAGACAGGGTCTGACAGACACACCACGACTTGGGGAGAAGTTTCAACAGCAGGTGTCTCAAAATAAGTCAGGTTTAGTTCCTCATTTCAGTTACATAAAGCTCAAGGAAGCCTCTCCTGCCCTTTATGGCCCTGCTGCTTTGTGTTTTGACAAGCACATTAAAATATGAATTTGAATTTTTATGACCTGCATAAGCAACACGGTCACATTTTTCATTCCACTGTTTCCACCCAGCCAAAGGAGCCTCTTGCACGGGATCAGCCCCTGGTCCCATCCTGCTCAGGAGCAGCAGCTGCTGTTCCCCTCCCTGGCAGGAGGGACAAGGGCTGGTGGCCCAGTTCAGTTTTGCTTCTGGTGCTCTGGAGCCCTGGCAGCCCCTCACACTTGGGAAGGAGATCATGGAATCATGGAATGGTTTGGGTTGGAAGGACCTTAAAGCCCATCCAGTCCCCCCCCTGCCATGGGCAGGGACCCCTCCCACTGTCCCAGGCTGCTCCAACCCCATCCAACCTGTCCTTGGGCACTTCCAGGGATCCAGGGGCAGCCACAGCTTCTCTGGGCACCCTGTGCCAGGGCCTCCCCACCCTCCCAGAGAAGGATTTCTTCCCAATATCCCATCTGACCCTGCCCTCTGGCAGTGGGAAGCCATTCCCTGTGTCCTGTCCCTCCAGGCCCACGTCCAAATCCCTCTCCAGCACTTCTGGAGCCCCTTTAGGCACTGGAAGGTTCTGGATCAGAGCTTTACAAACAGCTCTCCCATGCTCATCCAGCTCCAGGTGTGAATTCCCCGTGCCCTCCTTCACTTCCTCACACAGAGGACGTTCGTGAGAACTCCCTGGCATTTTTCCTGCCTGGTGTCACCTCCAGCTGAACCTCCGAGGGGAGGATCAGAGAGAGCCCTGCTCCCTCTCTGCACGTACACACCCAGGGTGCCACCCAGGCTTTATTCAGCACAGGTTGGGGTTTTTTTGGTGCACAACAGACCAAAATCCTGCTAAAAACAGCTTTGCCTTGGTGCAAATCCTGCAGGATAAGTGTTTCCTCTGACCAGACAAGAACAAGGAATCTGTCTCAGGTCCACTGACACCATCTGTCTCCACCATGACCAGCAGGAGGTAAAACACTGTCAGCCACGAGAACCTGGTGCAGCTTCTGGCTCAGAAAGTCCCTAATCCACAGGATGCCAGAGAGTGGGAAGGTGTAAGTACAGAGAGAGCTCTTTAAACCTCTCCTGTTCTTATTTACTTCCTGGGATCATGGCTGGAGACAGGATCTGGACCAGGCAGAGCCTCTGGGCTGACCTCCAGCCACTCCCATTCCATGGAAAGTGCCCATAAATCTCACAGGAGGCAGTTAGGAAATTACTTTCCTCATTCACACACCCCTATGGGAAAAGTGTTTGCCAATCCTCAGCTGGCCAGCACTGGGGATCAGCCCAGGAAGTGGGAGGTGTGTGTCCAGCACCAGCAGTGGCGGTTTCCAAGCCCTCAGGCTGCTCTCACTGGGATCTCTCACGTGACACTTGCTTCCCTCCTGTGTGTCAAGGAATCCCAGAATGGGTTGGGTTAGAAGGGACCTCAAAGTTCATCTCATTCCAACCTCCCTGATGCGGCCAGGGACACCTTCCACTATCCCAGGTTGCTCCAAGCCCTGTCCAGCCTGGCCTGGAGCACTTCCAGGGATGTGTCCAACCTGGTCTGTGGAAGGTGCCCCTGCCCATGGCAGGGGCTGGGACTGGAAGGGCTTTGCAGGCCCCATCCAACCCAAACCATTCCATGATTACACTGAAATGCCCTTCCACAGATCCTGGTGCAGTACATGGAGCCATGGAAGGACACAGAGATGTTCAGCTTGTTGCCTTTTTGGAAGATCAAGACTGGGGCTACAGAGAGGCTCCCTGTGGGAATTCCTTTTTGGTTTTCCACCCACTGTGAGAGAACAGGAAAGGAAGGGTCAGTGGGAATGGCAGAGTGGTTTCATGTGGCTGCTCAGGGCCGGGCAAGACCAGAGCGAAGCAGCAGCTCAGGAGCAGATTCCCAGGAGCAGATTCCCAGGAGCAGATTCCCAGGAGCATCCCTGGCTTTTCAGCAGCTCTCTGCCTCTCTGAGTGTAAAGGAGAGAAGGAAGGGGAGAAAACAGGAATCCCACAGTGCTGGTGGGATCAACCTCTTCTACTCCCTCCCGCTTCCCTGGGGCTCCATCCACAACTTCATCCCAAAAGGGATCTCACATTATCCTCCCCTGGATGCCCCAGGCATCCCCAGGGTGCCAAGAGCCCCCCCAAAGCCAACCGTGAGCGCACCTGCGTAGTCACAGTGGTGGATTCTCCTCTTCTCCAGCTCGGGGTTGTTGCGTCTGTTGTACTTGGGGGGCTGCATCACAATGTGCCCCTGGGAGAGGCCCCCCAGGCCATTGGGGACCGGTGGGATCTGGGACGACTGGACCAGCTTCAGTCCAAAAGTGGCTTCGTAGGACGGCGGGGGAGAGATGGTGTTGATGAGCTCGGGTTGGTTCTCGGGGCTGCCAGGCTGCGAGTTGGGGGGCGAGGGGGGCAGGGTCACCCCTGGGGCGGGGTAGAACTGCCCGGGGATGTTCCCGAAGCTTCCCTGTCCCTGGGACACGTGTGGGTACTGCTTGAGCGGCCCCGCCGGCTGCACAGGTCTGTGGGCCACGCTGGCCATGGAGCTGCCCGTGGACATGGTGACCCCGCTGAGGCAGCTGATGGCCGTGGTGCTGCAGGAGGAGGACGCCAGGGCGGGAATGTCGGCGCTGGCGCTGCCCAGGGGCAGCTGGAACAGCTGGGGCTGCTGCGGGGGCGCAGAGAGCGGGATCTCCGCGGGCACCTCCTGCTTGATGAAGATGTTGTTGACCGCCACCGACTGGGGCATGCTGAACACGCTGGTGAAGTCGGGCAGGGTCTGCGTGGGGCCCGAGGCCGAGGAGCAGGGCTGGGGGAAGGCGGCGCCGGGCTCGGCTTTGATCTGCGGGAAGGGAGCCACGGCCTTGGGGGGCCGGTAGAGCCCCGTGCGCAGGTGGGTGGTGTCGGGCAGGATGACGTTGATGTTCACGCTGTAGGGCGTGGAGCTGGGCTTCTCCGTGGAGAAGAACTCGTCCACCACCGAGGCGCTCTCCCGGCGGTACTTCTTGTCCGGGAGCAGCGGCATGGCCGGCACCTCGCTGGGAAGGTACTTGTCCATCTCTGAGTGTGCCTGTAGCAAAAACACGGACAGGGAGCTGGGAAAAGTGACCTCGACACCCAGTGCAGGCTGGCTGATGCCCAACGGGGGTTTGAGCAAGCAGGAAATGGAGGGAGCAGCAGGAACGGCCCAGGAAGCAGAGCTGAGGTGATTTAGCTCCGGTTCTGACTCAGACTCCCCAGGAGTGAATCACTGTCCTCTGCCCCACTTCCCGCCTCCTATCTCCCTGATAACACTGGGCAGCCAGGTAGAGGATGCAGGTAGGACAGAAATACAGGTAAAGGGGAAACAAGCTTTGGGTACAAAGCTTTGGTCACACAAACAAGAGTATTGAACACCAGGAAGGGGGTGAAAGCAGCTCTGCTCCACCTCAGGCACACTGGATCTGCAGCCCACCTTGGACATGCTGCCTCTGGTCTCCTTTAAACTCAGCAGCCTGAGATGTTTTATTCTGGGACAGTCTCTAATTAACAGAGAAATTCCAGGACAATGTATTTAACTGGGAATAACTTAGGCCTAGAAATCTAAGTGATGTTATCACTAATTCAGAGGGCTCTGAGCCTAAAATGGGAACAGTCAGGCTGTTCCTGCCTCACCTGGGCAGTGACTCAGCCCTGGCCTAACCTTTGGGTTAGTTCTGGTTTTACAGAGCTGTTTTTACAAGCCTGGCTCCTCCGAGCTACCAGGACCCTGGCTCTGGTTCCTGCCTGCTGCGGCATCCCACTGGATCCAGGCCCAGTAACTCAGCACCCAATGGAGCAATCCTCTAGGAAATTCATCCCCCGGCGCTGGATGACTCAGGTTCTGCTCACTGTGGTTACAGATACCAGCACTAAAGCTCTTGTGCAGAGCTCCAGCCCTTAATTGCGCGGTTCTCCAAGTGTCAAAGCCCTCGGAGCCTCATTCCTATGGAGAGCAGCTGGAAAACCACCAGGTTTCCCCTATGGAGAGCAGCTGGAAAACCACCAGGTTTCACCTATGGAGAGCAGCTGGAAAGCCACCAGGTTTCCCCTATGGAGAGGAGCTGGAAAACCACCAGGTTTCCCCTATGGAGAGCAGCTGGAAAGCCACCAGGTTTCCCCTATGGAGAGCAGCTGGAAAGCCACCAGGTTTCCCCTATGGAGAGCCGCTGGAAAGCCACCAGGTTTCCCTGGCAGAGCCAGGAGCGCACTCCAGGAGCAGGAGCTGCTCTCAGCCCACGCCCTGAGCCCTGAACTGTGTCACCAGAGTGCCATGGGCCAAAGTCATCCCTGCTGCCACCTCAGGGCTCTTAACAAAGCTGGGCGGGAGCCAAGAGATTTCCTGGCCCTTTCCAGGGAAAGGATCACCGATCACCGGAGCTCCCAGCTCGCTCAGAGCCTTTGCACCCCTGGGAGCCGTGCTGGCAGCACATGGCTGAGCTGGCTGCCACCCAGGCACGGGGACAGCCACAGAGCCACCCTCTGCCACTCGGGAAGTGGCTGGGAAGGGCCACGCTGGCACTGGGGTGTGCACACACTGCTGGGAATCCTATGGAAGCAGGGAATTGTTATGTGTGGAAAAGACCTCTAAGGTCATCGAGTCCTAGACCGTGATGTGTCTGTCCTCGTCAAATGCGCAGGTCCTGGAAGTGCCTGCCCTGGTTAAAGGAAGCTCAAACAGCCCCTCTGGAGAGGGAATCCTCGCTCAGGCTGAGCCTAAAGCTACTCATGGAGTCATGGAATATCCTGAGTTGGAAGGGACCCACAGGGATCATCCAGCCCAGCCCCTGGCCCTGCACAGACACCCCAACAACCCCACCCTGGGCATCCCTGGCAGCGCTGCCCAAACCCCCCTGGAGCTCTGGCAGCCTTGGGGCCGGGACCATTCCCTGGGGAGCCTGGGCACCCTCTGGGGGAAGAACCTTTCCCTGATATCCAACCTAAACCTCCCTGGCACAGCTCCAGCCACTCCCTGTGTCCTGTCCCTGCCACAGAGAGATCAGTGCCTGCCCTCCCTTTTTCCCTGAGGGACTCGGAGCCCCTCACCTCCATCCCCAGGGGCTGCTCCAGGCCCCGACTCCCTCCCTGCTCTCCCCGCAGTGCCCAGCGCGGTTCCTCCCTCGGGAGAACCACGCCAAGGCCTTGGAGCAGAGCCCTGGGTGCTCCTGGCACCCGGGCTGGCACAGGCCGGGTTCCCTTGGGAATGAGCTCGTGGATGCCACACATTCCTGAGCAATGAACGGCCCCACTTGGCAGGAGCAGGGGCAGGGCAAGGTGCTGGATGCCTTTTCCTTCCACACTTCCCTTATCTCTGGCATTTCACTTTCTCACCTCCAGTTCCCAAGGGAAGGTCCTTCTGTGACAGGAGACCAGGCAGGAATACAAATGGGGAAAGGTGCGGAGCCCGGGGGGCCTTTCCAAACCAAATTATTCCATGGAGGGCCCGGATTTCAGATCTCTCAGCTGGAGACCCCCTGTGCTCTGCCTGTCCCTGTTCGGTGTCACCCAAGCTGCCTGTCTCCCATAACCACCTCCCCTTGCAGAGTCTTTTCCCTGTATTTCCATTAAAACACAGGCTCCGGGGAGCAGGGGCTGAGGGACACCAGTGGCTGTCACCAGGCAGGAGGACACCAGCCCTGCCCGAGGCTGCAGCCCCTGCTCTGCGTGTGCAGGACCTGGGCAACAACAATCCCACCCTTTGGAATGCTCCACTATGCCACAGCTCCGCAGGAATCCCAGAGTCCTTCCCACAGGGAGAAACCAGCACTTTTTGTTTGTGGCCCAGAAATACCTGGAAAACACGGACCACCCGCACTGCCAGGCAGGTGCTGGCACCTCAGACCCAAAACCACTTCCCAAGCAGTGCCCCATCCAAAACCAGCGGCTGAGGGAGCTGGGAAAGGGCCTCAGCCTGGAGCAAAGGAGGCTCAGGGGGCCCTGCTGGCTCTGCACAGCTCCTGCCAGGAGGGGCAGCCAGGGGGGTCGGGCTCTGCTCCCAGGGAACAGGGACAGGAGCAGAGGGAACGGCCTCAGGCTGGGCCAAGGGAGGCTCAGGTTGGAAATTGGGAAAATTCCTTCTTGGAAAGGGCTGTCCAGCCCTGGCACAGCTGGAGTCCCCATCCCTGCAGGGATTTAAAGCCCTGTGGATGTGGCCCTTGGGGACAGGGTCAATGTGACCTGGGCAGTGCTGGGAATGGTTGGACTCCGTAGTCTCAGAGGGCTTTTCCAATCAATTCCATGATCCTGTAAAGTCCTCAGCCCAGGGTCAGCACAGCTGGGGTGACCAAGTGCAGATGTGTCTGTGGGGTCCCACTCCAGCACCCAGGTGCCTCTGGCTGTCACCCCTGGCTCCTGTCACAGCTGGCCCATGGAGACACATGAAGGTGACAGTGACACAGTGACACAGGCATCCCAGAAGGAAGGAAGGAAGGAGGAAAGGAACTCACCTCCAGGATGAGTGGTGGCATCCGCTGGTCCATCCTCATGGGGTGCAGCTGTGGGCAGGCAGGGCTGGGTTAGTGGGGTGTCCTCCCAGGGCCTGGCCACCCCAAAGACCCCCCAAAGACCCCTGGCCAAGGAGGGCATCAACCCCAGAGCCTCCCACAGCCCCCCAGAACCCCCAGCTGCTCCCCCTGCCACCAGTGCCTCCTCCCACCCCACACCCCCTGAGATGGAAGCGGCTGGTGGTTGCCCACCATGGGT
>VZRZ01004881.1:103342-120712 GCA_013398175.1 Climacteris rufus
ATATTTTCCCACCATGGGTCAATGGTTGCCCACCATGGGTTGATAGTTGCCCACCATGGGTCAATGGTTGCCCACCACTGGTCAGAGCTTGTCCAAGGAGGAACAGGGAAGCCTCTTTGGAAAGAAAAGACAGATGGGAAGTACAGAGCTCTCCAGAGGAGACTGAGGCACGGCACAAAGACCTGCAGAGACCTCCAGCTCAGTGAAACCAGTCAGTTCTCCCAGATCCCACAGTCCTCACCTACACATTCCTGCTGTGTGCTGGGAATGGGCTGGAAAGGCCTGGAGCAGCAGCAGGGGCTGAGCCCACACCTTCCCCGAGTCACACACGAGGGGTTTGGTGCACACCCAGGGCTGTGAGAAGCCCCAGATCCCCCTGGGAGTGGCACCCACCGTGAGGGGCTGGGGCAGCAGGAATGTGGCAGCTCCATGAGCTCCATCCAGCCCCTGCCAGGCTCCTACACAGAGGACTTGGGCAATCCCACTTCCAAAGGTACCTCAGACAGCCCAGGGGGACCCCAAGGACCATTTGCCTTCAAGCCAGCCCATTCCTGAGCTTCCCAAGGCAGAAAGACTTTTCCAGGGCTTAAATCCCCTTTATCATCCCTATAGAGAGGACTGTGTGCTCACAGATGTCCTGCACCCCTCCCTTCTCCTGCCTCCACCTCTCCCAGATTCCCACAGAGGGCTGGGGGCTCTTCTCAGCTCCCTCAGACCCAGATCCTTTCTCCAAGTGCTCCAAACAGGCCACAGTCCTCCAGCACCAAGCAGAGGGGAAGAGATCTGGGATTTCTCCAAATCCCAAACCAGTATTTATCAGCCTTCTGTGGGCTGTGCCCCATTTTCACTCCACATCCTTCTCCTGCTGTTCACTTCCAGTGTGTTCACCTTCTCCACAACCACCTGGTTTTACCCAACAGGACTCTGGTAAAGCCTCCTCTTCCCTCCCAGTTTGGGGCCCCCACAGGTTGTTGGGGTGGTCACTGAGACCAGCACAGGCTCAAAACCAGCACAGGTTTCCCTCTCTCACACAGAAAACCAGGAAAACCAACTTAGTGGAATGAGTTTTCCTGTTTTTCCCATATTCTGGGAGTTGCATCTAAATGGAGGATGTTCCCTGCAAGGCCAGGACAGACCACAGATCCCCAGAGGATGGATGTCAGCAGGCTGGGAATGCTGAGAGCTGCCAGCTCTGGAGACCCATGGGCTCCATGTGTCCATGGAAGCACAAGGAGATGCTGAAACATGGAATCCCCTGGGGTTTGAGGCTGAAAGTTGGAATCACCCCCATCAGCTGGAATCACCTGCATCCTCCAGCCAAGCTCCTTCACAGGTCATCCCGAGCCTGCAGCGGTATTCCAGCTGCTGGATCCTTTTCTGGGGATGAACCCCATCAGGAGACCAGCAATCCCTGTGCTCTGCCAGCTGCCTGCAGCCAACTCCTGCCCTGGTGAGCAGTGCAAACACTAGGGAAGGATTGAGGGAAAAGCAGGAGGAAACCCCATGGACAGAGCAGCTCTGCATTCCACTCATCCAGACCCACTGACAGCTCTGCATTCCCCTCAGACACATCCATGGACATGGGGTCCCTGTATCCCCCTTGGACAGATCCATGGACACCAGAGCTCTGCAGCCCCCTCAGACAGATCCTCAGACAGATTTATTCCCTCAGACAGATCCAGTTCTGCAGCTCCCTCAGACACATCCATGGACACAGGAACTCTGCCACCTCCTCATCCAGATCCATGGACACAAAATCCCTGCAGCACCCTGATCCAGATCCATGGACAGTTCTGCAACCCCTTCACACAAATCCATGGACATGGAGGCTCTGCAGCTCCCTCAGACAAATCCATGGACTTGAGGTCCTTGCAGTCCCCTCATCCAGATCCATGGACAGTTCTGCAGCCCCCTCAAACAGATCCATGGACACAGGAGCTCTGCCACCTGCTCATCCAGATCCATGGACAGTTCTGCAGCCCCCTCAGACACATCCACGGACACAGGAGCTCTGCCACCTCCTCATCCAGATCCATGGACAGTTCTGCAGCCCCCTCAGACACATCCATGGACTTGAGGTCCTTGCAGCCCCCTCATCCAGATCCATGTTCTGCCACCCCCTCAGACACATCCATGGACTTGAGGTCCTTGCAGCCCCCTCATCCAGATCCATGGACACGAGGTCCCTGCAGCTTCCTCATCCAGATCCATGGACGCAGGAGCTCTGCAGGCCCCTCATCCAGGTCCATGGACGGGGTCCCTGCATCCCCCTTGTCCATCCCGAGCAGGTCCTGGCTGCAGCCCTGCCTGGAGCCGCTCCAGAGGATGAGGATGGGACACCAGTGACCTGGAATGATCAGCACATCCCTTCCTCCCTGCCTGCCAGCCACAGGCAAGGAATTAACCATTTCCTTGCTTTTGGGAAGGATTGAACTTATCCCACACCCAGGGTGCTCAGTTCATCCCAACAGTGCAGGAGATGTCACCCGATGGGGAAAGGCCCCAGGGCCACCAGATTTTAGTGGGATCATGGGCCCAGTTTCCCTTACAGTCCCTGCCATCCCTGGAGACTGGGATGAGGGCAGGAGGCTCCAAACAACACTGACTGCACGCCTTGGACACTTCCAGGGATCCAGGGGCAGCCACAGCTCCTCTGGGCACCCTGTGCCAGGGCCTCCCCACCCTCCCAGGGAGGAGTTCCTTCCCAATATCCCATCCAAACCCACCCTCTTTCATTTGAAGCCAACTTTGGTGTGGCCAGGAGGGAAAAGCCAACAAGAAACTCCTCTCACACTGAGTTCCAGGGGTGTTTTCCCCTCAAAGTCACACAGGTTTGACCCTGGAAGAGCATCTCCTCAACTTGCCAGAGAAAAGCAAACCAAAATAAAAACGAGACGGAAAAGGCACAAACCAGCACTTTGTCCACTCCAGTAAGGCCACTGGACCAGCAGGACCAGGTTACCTCAGCACTGGCACACCCTGGCCCATCCCTGGAGGACAGGATAACCTCGGGAGCAGCCCCTGTGGGAGCCGGATGATGTGAAGCCCCAGCAGTGTGAAACCAGTAAAACCAGAGGCTCGATGAGGAGGGCAATGAGACCCCACTTCCCCAGAGCGGATTTTCCAGCGGCTGGATTCTCCAGTGGCTAACAGCGGTGGGCATGAGCCTTCCCCTCCACCCCTGCCAGGTTCCGTAAGTGCTGCAGGAGCCTGGGAGCCCTCTACCCCCGATGAGATGTGGCAGGCTGGGCGAGCTGTTATCAGGGCAGCGATCGATACAAGCAGAGTCCAAGACAAATATCTGGAGATAAACCCGGATTAACGGCGAGCACGGTGAGCAGAGCTGGGGCCGGCGGGGCCGGGGCCGGGACGTGCCTGTCCCGTGATTAAACACCTCCTAATCTGCGGCTGATAAATGACAAACGGCCACAGAAACATCAGGTGTTGTCACCACCCGGGCAGCGCCAGAGAACAAGGAGGGAAATCAATGTTTGCTAAACAGGCAACGAGCTCTGAAGCTGGCACAGGGAGGGGCTGGGGGGAAAAGGGATGGGGTGAGGGGGGAGCTCCATCAGCCCTGTGCTCAGCCCTGCCTGGTCACCCATCCCATCTCCCAGGTGGGACATCCCTCTCCAGTTGAATGCCAGGGTCCTGCTCCCGGCCAGCCCCCAGCATGGAGCTGTCATCTCTGCAAAGAGCTCTGGGGACAAGAAAAGCATCACCTGTGTCCCTGCAGGGCAGGCAAGAGCATCCAGCTCTGGGGGCCAACTTGAGGGGGATGTGGAACTGCTGGAATAAATCCAGAGGAGGCCACGGAGCGGCTCCAAGGGCTGGAGCCCCTCTGCTCTGAGCCAGGCTGGGAGAGCTGGGGCTGCTCACCTGGAGAGGAGAAGCTCCAGGGAGAGCTCAGAGCCCCTGGCAGTGCCCAAAGGGGCTCCAGGAGAGCTGGAGAGGGACTGGGGACAAGGGCTGGAGGGACAGGACACAGGGAATGGCTTCCCAGTGCCAGAGGGCAGGGTCAGATGGGATATTGGGCAGGAATTGTTCCCTGGGAGGGTGGGGAGGCCCTGGCACAGGGTGCCCAGAGAAGCTGTGGCTGCCCCTGGATCCCTGGCAGTGCCCAAGGCCAGGCTGGACAGGGTTGGAGCAGCCTGGGACAGTGGGATGTGTCAGGGTTGAAACTGGATGAGCTTTAAGGTCCTTTCCAACCCAAATCACTCCATGTTTTTATGATTCTCTGACATGGGGGTTCAAGGAACGGGGGAACCGCAGGACACGGCTCCAGCGGGACGGGGTGCTGTCCCCGGGATGAGGGACCCCGGGGGCACAGGTGTGGCACAACGGTTGTGCCACAACACAGCCGGGGCTGGGCTCTTTCCCCTCCTGCACCTGCACGAAACTGCAGCCTGCAAGGGAATCAGCAAACAATGGGGAGGATAATCATCAATCAACCCCCCTGGCAAGTCCCTGGCAGTGCCCCTGTGGAGGCTCACTTTATAAATAGCCTGTATTTATATCCAGATTTGGTTCAATATCAGCATTTATTGTCTCCTAGTTAAATATTGACCTGGGTAAATATTTGTTTCTCTGATCATTTGGTTTTGATAGTGACCTCGATCGACGTTTTTTTCTGTTTGTTCCTCAAGTCTCCTGGAACTCTCTGTAAAACGGGATTAGCAAAGAAACCCCCGGGACTCTTCCTTTCAAGTGCCCAACGTTTGGCTGCTGTGAACAACAAAGAGAAATGTCCCAGGCTCCCAGCTCCCGTGGGAATGTGCTGGGCTCAGGCAGGCCCTGGATGGGGAGGGACATCGCTCAGTCCCTCAGGGGCTCAGAGCAACTCCAGCATGAGGTGCTGTCCTTGCAGCATTCATGGAATCCTAGGATTATTTCTGTTGGAAAAGACCTCTGAGGTCATCAAGTCCAACCTTTACATCATCCAATCCAACCGTTTTCCTTTTTCCTGCAGCAATTCCCTGCCAGGCCATGGACAAAGGGCGTGAGCCCCCATCCTGCCCAAACCTGGGGGTTCAGAGCAACTCCAGGATTAGGTGCTCCACTTGAAGCATTCATGGAATCCTAGGATTATTTGGGTGTGAAACACCTCTCAGGTAATCAAATCCAAGCTTTACACCATCCAATCCAACCATTCCCCTTTTCCTGCAGCAATTCCCTGCCAGGCCATGGATAAGGGTGTGAATCTCCCATCCTGCCCAAACCTGGGGTGCTGGGAGTGGGGTCCCAAAGCCACCCCTGCCTGTTGTAAAGATGCTGCAAAATCCCCCCAGGAGTACAGGGGAATCCCTTTGGGAGGGAGGAGGCTGGGAAGCAGAATCCAAGACCCCATTGCCCCTGAGTGCAGAGAGTGCTGGGGGTCCTCAACCCCTCTGGGGTCACAGCTGACCCCAAGGGATGTTGGGGATGTCTCCTAAGATTCCCTAGTTCTGGCCCCACCTGGGAAGTGGGGATCCACACTGAATTCCCTGTGCAAGCTCTCCCTGGAGCCCATGGAGAAGCCTTCCAGAGGTATCCACTCCCCCAGGAGCAGGAGCAGGACACGGATGCTCCCTTCTCCAGGTTTGTGCCCCAGGGATAGCCCAGGAGCTGAGGAGTGTTATCCCAGTGCTCCTTCCTGCCCTTGTGCTTGGACTTCCCAGGAGCCAGGGAGGCCAGGAATCACCATCCAGGCAGGTGTGGAGAAGGCAGCCCCATTCCCAGACTTGCTGACTCTGTTTGCTATTCCTTCTCTCCGGCAGCTGATAAAGGCTCCCTCAAAGGCAATCCAGCTCAGTTATTTATCACAGGGATCATGCCACTGCAGTCAGCAATCCCAAAGGCCAAGGAAACCAGGAAAAACACCCTCACCCAACTCCAAGGTCAAGTGCCTGGAAGAGGAGCAGTTGGGAACAGCCAGGCTCCAGCAGGTTTGGAGACAGCAGCAGAAACCTTTCCAAAAATAAAGCCACAAATGGACTGAAAAGTTACTAAACCTTGGAGACACCAAGCCTGGAGCCAGCTCTGGGAGGACGAGGAAGGGAAAACCAAAGCAGCAATTCCAGACCTTGGAGCACCATGACCACCCATGGTCCAAGTGAAGGTGGGAGGTCCCATGTTGACATTGGGGTCGATCCACGTTTTTGGGGTTGATCCCACTTTTGCAGAACTACCAGGAGCCACCTCAGCACTGGGTGGAGCCCAGAGGAGGGTGGGATTCAGGGAAGGCATCTCCCCTCTCCCATCGCTCCACCCTGGCGTGAGGGCAGCTCTCAAAGCATGGGAAGGGAGGACGTGAGGGCTTAAGGGAGCTGGACCTCCACAGCTTCCAGGATACTGAGATTCCATGATTTCTGAGCTGCTCCTGCTCAGCAAAGGCTGAGGTGAAGCCCCTCAAAGCCAATGGAGGTTTTCCATCCCATCAAGCCAAGTGGGCCCTGCTGCTGGAGGCTGAGCTGGGCTGACTCCTGGTGTGAGCTGCTACAGCCCCTTGGATGGTTTCTCAGGAAAAATGAAATGATTTAAAGTTGTTTCAACTCCTGGAAGATTGGGAGGCTTGGAGCTGCTGCAGCCCCAGCCCAAACAGGCAGGAACTCAGGCGTTCCCTGCTTTACACGTGCACAAATCAGCGCTGGATTTGGACATCAGCCAGGAGCAGGTGCCCACCTGCAGCTCCACGGCTCCTTCTGGATTCAACCCCATCCCAAGGCACCCTCTCCCTGACTCTTGGATGTCACAGCCTCCAGGATGACCTGGATAAATGCATCCACCTGTTTCCTGGCCCCAGGACACCGGGATTGTCTTTGAGGCTTCCAGCTCTCCCAGTTACACATCCCTGCTCCAAGTCCTGAGTGTGCTGTCGGAGAGGCTTTGGAGCTTCCCGAGCTGCTGGGATTCCCTCTGCCTCCCTCAAACCCTGTGGAGCTCACACTGACCTCGGAGGCAGCGCATTCCCAGGGCAAGGGCTGACAATGGAATGAGTCACCCATGGGCTGCTTGCCGGGCCCTCCTGGCACCCAGCACCCCAAACCCAAACCCTGCTCTTCCCAGGGAAACCAGCGGGCAGGCCCCGTGCAAGGTCAGCTGGTACGTGCAGGCACCAAATCCCACTGTCCCTGCAGCCCTAAACTTCCTCCCAAACCAGCCAGGAAAACAAAACAAACCCTAGGCCAGGTGGGAATGTTGGGTTGGGCCAGCTCTTCTTCCAAGCTGGGACATCACCAGGCCAAGAAGATGCTGAGGGGGGCATTGGAGCAGGTCCATCCCTGCAGCCCCTTCTGCCACATATCCTACCCTATGGAATCATGGAATGGTTTGGGTTGGAAGGGACCCTAAACATCATCTCATTCCACCCCTGCCACGAGCAGGGACCTCTGTGCTGCCAGGAGGGTCCTTGTGTTGTCCTCAGAGGAGAAATCCTGAGTTTCCTCCCGATCCAGGGCCTTCCACTCAAACCCTCTCTTTCCAGGCTCTCCCTGTGTAAAAAGGACTCTCCAATTGCTGTTAATTAAGGGAGGCTGATTATGGCACAAGCCAATAAACAGTTCCCAGGAGAAGGCTCCCAGCCCTGGAGAAGCTCCAGCTGGAGCACTTTGGAGCCCAGGGGTGGTTGCCAGCCCTTGGGAAACACAAGGACTGTGACACTCCTGGGGTCCCCAAGGGGATGACAAAGTGCCAAATTAATGGCTTTGAGTTCCTCCCACGCCACAGAACCACAAAACCACCAAATATGGAAAGTTGGTCAGAACAAAACATTATGAAATGTTTTGAATGATAGCTGGGGAGATGCCCTGATTTCACCAACAAATTTGGGTCATTTCCACGCTTTAGAGAACACCACCAAACCTGCCCATTGTGAGGAATTTCATTTGAAAATATCCAGCCCTTCCTGGGTTCAGCTTTCTGAAATATCCTTGAGGAGCAGCAAAATGATGATTTTGTACAGGCAGCCTTAAAATACTTGGGGTTAATTAAAAACAAAACAAAACTAAACTAAACAAACAAACCCCCCCAAAAAAATCAAAAAAACCCAAACAAACAAACAAAAAAAACCACAAAAAAACACCCCCAAAACAAAACAAAAACAAAAACAAAAACAAAAAAAAAAAGGCTGGATGGGCTGGAGAGTATCCACATCCTCTGTCCTCTCCAGGATGGGTTCAGAGCCATGAAACAAATTGCCCCAAGTGTGAGAGATGCGACAAGGGATGGATAAAATCCTGTGGTTTTGGATAAACCTGTGTTTTCAGAACAGCCATACTGGGACCAATTCCTTACCATTCCCTTCTCCTGCTTATACTGGAAATCCTATGCCAGGTCATGAAATGCATTTTAATACTTGCAAATTCTGCTCTGGGTGGAAACTTGAAGGTGTCCCACACCCCTCACATTTTAAAAACAATAATTTTCCTAGAATTCTCCCAGCATTTCTGAACTTAATGAAAGATTCTTTGTTTGAGTTTCAATCCGAGCTTGAAAGGGGCTGAACCTCTTTGATGTGGTAAACAGCCCATGGGGTTTTTTTGGAGGGTTTTCATGCTAGCTCAAGTTCTGAGAACATCTGAATTGTAAACACGAGTTCTCCAATCCCCAGAGCCCGGCTGGGCCCTGTGACTCCGGGAATTCGCCAATGGAGCAGAAGGAAAGCAAATACTGTAATCAAGCTCACAAGACGCTCGTGAGTGCGATTATTTGCAGTGGATGGGTTGGATAAAAGAACTCACTGGAGCAGGGAAGGAGAACAAAACAGCGCAGGGAGGTGACCAAACAGGTTTGAGAGGGGGAAAGCTCCCGGGTGATGATGCACGGGCCAGAAATGCATTCCCTGAACCCCAGGCAGTGAGGGCAGGGATGGTGTTCGCTTCCCAGAGGTCAGGAAGGGAGATAAAGGGAATCCTTCGTTCTGGATCGGAGTGCACTGCCCTTTCCCTCTTTTTCCAGCTTTCCAAAAGAAAAAACCCAACCCCACAAGGCGCTTTTCCAGCTAACCCATGGCTGAGCTGGGAGCAGGCTGCAGGGAGCAGGACGAGCACGGCACACCTGGAATCTTCATCCCTTTTCCTCACTCCCCACCTTGCCAAGCCAAGCTTCCCCCTGGCAGAACAATCAGCCTTTGTCCCACCGGGACAAAGCCGCTGAGCCCGGAGCTCAAAGTTCGGCCAAGCGACTCCGTGGAGCTGCTCCATCCTGCTCCTCCTTCCCTCCTGCTCCTCCTTCCCACCCGGGGAACCCGGGGGCTTTGGGCGCTCCAGAAAACATAAAATAACAAATATTGTGGATAAACAGAAACAAAAACCCGAATGTCCCGGGTTTTGGAGAACTGGTTTCATCCAAAGCTTCCTGCGGGCTCTGGAGCTGCTGTGCCCCGGGACCACCGCCCGCCCCTCACACACGGGTGGGCTGGGGATTCTCCCTGAGGGTCCTCCTGCTAAACCAGAGGGATAAATGGATCCTTGCTGGGGATCTATCCCTGCTCCCCGTGGCCCTGCTGACACCTGCCAGGCACAAAGCCCATCAGACTTGCAAATCCGTGGGCTGGCCCCCGAAAGCCTCGGGATCAGCTGATCCCAATGCAAAACAGAGGGAAGGATCCCTCCTTCTGAAGATCCCTCACGCAAGGCTCAGCCCCACCAGCTCCCAAACCTCCCTTGTGGTGGAGGGATCAGCTGAGCCCGTTCCTCCGTGTCCAGATTTCACTTTCCATCTCTCCCACCCCATTCCTGCACACCCTCAGGCCTGCCCAGGCTGCCAGCACCCTTTGGAAATGGATTTTGCACACTCTGCGGATCTGATGGGCATTTCTGAACTCTTCTCCAAAGCCAGGAGGATCCCAAAGGGCAGAGCATCCCAGATACCCAAGAGGGAAGGAAGAGCCATGATTTCATGTGCCCATGGAAGCATGTTCCATGGATGGAGCAGATGCATGGATCCTCGGCAGGTCACACCAGCCTGGTCCATTTCTGTGCCTGGAATGTGGGATCCTGGCAGTGCCAGCGCTGCACAGTCCCCTCACATTGTCACGACCCAGCAGGGGACACCCCCGACTGCAGCACCGCGGGCTCAGAGCGGTCCCCAAACACGGGCACAGCCCTGGAAATGGGCACTGCCCCACGGAGCTCGTGTCTGTGGTGTCCCAATCCCCGGGGACACATCCAGGGCCTTCTCCTGAGCGTGCTGGGCACAAGCAGGGCCCAGGAAAAGGACACAAAATTGTCCTGAGCACCCAAGGAGTGACATTAAATGGCAGAAACATGTCCAGGCTACTAAAGGGTGGGGAGGCCCTGGCACAGGGTGCCCAGAGAAGCTGTGGCTGCCCCTGGATCCCTGGAAGTGCCCAAGGCCAGGTTGGATGAGGCTTGGAGCAACCTGGGATAGTGGAAGATGTCCCTGCCCACAGCAGGGACGTTGGAATGAGACGGACTTTAAGGTCCCTTTCAACTCAATCCAATCTGGAATTCCATGATTTACCTCCAGCATCTCATTACAGGTCCAAAGCAAAATTCCAAAGCCTCCAAGTCCCCTGTCCCTGCAGAAAAGCCGAATTTATTCCCTGTGTGCAGCTCCTAAGAGCCCAAGGAAATGAATCATCCCTTGGGAGCTCTGCTGCGCACTCCAACATCTCTCCTAATAAATCAAGGATATTTATGGAAGGCAGAACTTCCCTGGCCCTGACACAAACCACGTCCAAGCAGGACCCATCAGCTGCTTCCAACTGGGCTGTGCAAGGTGCTGGAGCACCAAGAGCAGGAAAACCCATCCCTGCTCCAAGGGAGAGCCACCCTCAAGCCACCACAGCCACATTCAGGACAAGGATGTGGCCAAAGGGGCTCAGGGCCAGAGCACGATTGAAACAGCTCCTGACAGCTGGAGCACTCCTAGAAATGCTTGTTCCAGCTCCTCCTGTGATCCAGAAGCAAAATCCCTGGCAGAATAAAGTCAGAGGAACACCATGGCATTCCCACCCTGCTGGAAGGGCCTGGGAAATGCCATTCCCAGCACAGGGGATGTGAAATGCCAGGAAAACTCCAGGAGAATGGCACCTTCCTGATAGCATCTGATGTGTTTTACTCCTCCTGAGACCCCCACCCAGCCCTGAGGGAGCCAAGGATGGGGTGGAAGGGCCTGTGGGGCAGGAATGGGCTCAGGGGACACCAGGGGAGCCCTTTGCCAACATTCCTCAGCCTGCACCCAAGGAAAATCCCTTTCCACACTCACTGGGATCTTCCCCGTTCCCCACGGGGCCTCAGCCCCACGGGAAGCTCACCAGCCCCAACACACCTGCCCTGGGGCCTGGCACAGGTAGGAAGGGGTTAAACCCAGGGGCAGGCTGGGGTTTGCCCATCTCTCCCTTCCCAACAGGTCCTGCCCTCTCTCCATGGCCCTTCCAGCCTCCAATGCCAGAATTCCCTGCTGGTACAACCCCCTGAGACAGGCCCTGCCTTCCCAAATCCTCGAGGGCAGGGGGGCAGAGTCACCTCCCCACAACCTCTGGGAAGTCTGGAGGAGCCAATTCCTGCCCTGCACATGCTGGGCAGGGAGCAGGGAAGTGCCCTGTCCTTCCTGACCACTGGGAACCTCTCCTGGCACCAGCTCCAGGGTGGTGGAACTCCAGCTCTGCTCTCACATCTCACTCTCCATCCCAGGAAAGGGCAGGGATTGGGTTTGTACCCGCGAGGAAACACAAGGACACCACTGGACACCATGGCACAGAGCCACAGGAGGCTCCAGGGGCTTCCAGGACCTGGGGTAGCTCCTCACCCAGCCCAGAGGGTGATCCTGGGATGGTTCCCCAGCTCCAGGTGCTCAGGAGCAGCCAGGTGGGACCACAGATAAAGCCCCAGTGGGCCCCCCGGCCCCTCACTCATCCAGCGGATCCAACAGCCATGCAAAGGGATCAGCTCCTCCTGTCCTGAAACACTCCCTGAACATGCCTTGCTTTTGCTTATNCAGAATCAGCCTCTGAAGATTTAAAGGGGAAAATGCTTTTTGTGGCTGATTGGACTCAAATCAGGAAGGAAGAGTCCTTTCCTCTCACTTATCCCTCCTCTTTTCTCTGTTCTTTTAACTTGGGGCCGGATGGTTGGAAAAGTCAAGAAAAGGGAAAACTGATTGGAAACTCCACAAAGGATCTGTTTCCACCTGAGTGGAATCCAATAAAATTTTTAACAGCAAACAGCTCCCGCCTGAAAAGCAATTTTGGGGGGATACACACGGCAATGGGACTTTGAAACCACAGGGATAATTTGCTCCTGCCTCTTCCCGAGCTCAGCCAGCCGGAGCAGCAGGAATTGCCCCGAGCCGGAGCCTGACAGGTCACAGCCTTTGGCACCAGCCTTGTCAAACTGCTCTGATAAAAACCCTCCCGGAGCAAAGGCTTCCCAGCCCTGCAGCCTTCCAGCTTTTCCACGCTCCAGCCACAGCTCCCGCAACGCCGCAGCCTCCGGCATCCGCTGGGAGAACGGGGCCAGGGCACGGCAAACTCCTCCCTGGGACACGGGGCTCCAGCCCGGGTTTCTCGGGGTGTTCCCACCCGTGATGCTGCTCCCCGGGTGGGTTTGTCCTGCTGAGGGGCTGATCCACGGGACCTGCTCAGCTCCAGCCCTGCAGCTTTGCAGCCGCTGTCCCCTTGTCCATAAAGGGTCAATGGCAAAGGGGTGACACCTGAGGCCCCCCACAAGTGCCACCCCCCCACCTGGAGCAAAGGGGGACCAAAGTGGGGGAGAAACCCCCTTGCCTTTGAAGGGCAGCGAGGATGGGGTCGGGGGGAGGCTGTTCCCAACCACGGGTGTCCCCACGAGGGGGACAAGAGGTGACTCAGGGCTGGCCGTGGCCACACTGCCCCACTGGTCATGGCCCCGCTGCCTCAGCCCACCCAGGTGGAAAAACGGGAAAAAGCCAAGCTCACCCTGCCCCAGCCTGTTCTGGAGGAGGTTTGGAGGGAGCCGACACCTTTTCCCACAGGGACAGGCCCCGAAGATAATCCACACCTTTCCAAGAGCCACCACCCGGCTTCTGACCCCAGTGATCCCCCAAACGCAGCAGGGAGGGGCAGGACCACCACAGGGAAGGGAGGAAGGGGCTGCACGGCCCCTGTTGGACTCCCACAGCCATGCCCACGGCTGACAGCCACTGTGGGTGCTGGAGACCGAGGGCATGCCACAGTGGAAACCCGGCCTTCACCTCCCTCGGAGGGACAGAGCCCCAAAACAGCCCTTGGAGCGTCGGTGACGTGGGGACAGGGGAAGGGGCAGTGGATACACGGCCCTGACCCCTGCCTGATGCCACCCAGCCTGGGATGCCCTCCCGGGGGTCTCCAGAGCCGGGATGGGGGTCCCTGCGTGTCCCCGGAGCGCGGGGCCGGAGCCGCCTTCCCGCCCGGATCAAGATGGCGCTGGGGACGTGGGGCGCGGGGTTAAACATTACCCGGGGCACCCCGCGCCCCGCGCAGCGGGAACGGGGAAACCGCGGCTCCAGGGCGCGGCCAGGCCTGGCTCGCCCTCCTTCCCACCAGGAAGGGCGGCTGGAGGCTCTGCTGGTGGGACACGGAGCCTCGTCCCCTCGGCCTGGGTGGGCAGCAGCGGCCCAGGACAGGGGTGGGCGTGCAGGAACATCCCAAAGCTGCTCATCCGGGCCTTTATCCCGGGGGAATGCTGCCAGGGAATCTCGAGGAGCATTCCTTCCCCGCGTGGCGGTGGAAAAACACGTATAATAAAATAAAAAGGAAAATGAGGTCCTGCTTCCCCTCCAGGGCTCACAGGCACAGCAATCCCAGGGCCCACGGCTTTCCCAGCGGGAGAGCCCCTGGACACCCCCTCACCTGCCAGTCCCAGGGGTCAGGGACTGAACCCTGGAGCGGGAGCAAAACCCAGAGGGGCGACGGGGAGTTCTGAAGGAAGGCGGGAGGCACAAAAACCAAACCAAAACACCCAAACAAAACCCAACATGCCCAGGAGAAAACCCAGCAGAGGGGGAAGCAGGGGCGCAGAAAGCCACGGAGGTGTCGCAGCAAGGAAGGGAAAAACAAAGCAGAATTCAGCCCAAATCCAGGTTTTCTCGGGAGGCTCCACGCACCTGAGCGGGCGGAACCGGCCCCTTCCCAACGCTTACCTGCGCCAGGTCGGGGGGGTTCTCCAGGGGCCGGGAGGGGGCTTTGATGTCCTCGAAGACGGGGCTGTCCTCGTGGGGGTCCCCGGACATGGTGACGGGTTTGAGCGGCGCCAACACCGCGGCGTCCACCAGCCCACTGCTCATTCCTCCCGCGGCCCTGCGCGGGGACGGGGCCGAGCCCAAAAAATTAGGGCAAAAAGGGGGAAAAAAAAAGGGGGAAAAAACAAGGAAGGGGAGGGGAAAGGGAAAAAAAACCCCTGAGGCGAGCCGGAGCGAGTTGCGAGGGTGGGAGGCCGGGAGCCGGCCGCGGGAAGGCTTTACCTGGCTGCGGGAGGAGGAAACGCCAACCTGGAAGCGGCGCAGGGGTGTGGAGCCAATCAGGCTCCCGGCCACGGCCCCACCGCGGCTCCACCGGGACACCCGCGCATAAAAGGGTGAGCGGGTGGCCGGGAGCACAGGCTGTGATCCCACATGGAGCTCGGGAAGCTCCAGCACCCCAGGATTCAATCCCAACCCCAAGCTCTGGCACTGGCCGTGATCCCACATAGAGCTCAGGAAGCTCCAGCACCCCGGGATTCGATCCCAGCCCCAAGCTCTGGCACCAGCCATGCTCATACAAGGAGCTCGGGAAGCTCCAGCACCCCAGGATTCAATCTGGACTCCAAGCTCTGACACCAGCCATGCTCTGTCAGGGAGCTCAGGAAGCCCCAGCATCCTGGGATTCAATCCCAACCCCAAGCTCTGGCACCAGCCATGATCCCACACAGAGCTCAGGAAGCTCCAGCACCCCAGGATTCAATCCCAACCCCAAACTCCGGCACCAGCCATGCTCTGACAAGAAGCTCAGGAAGTTCCAGCACCCCAGGATTCAATCCCAACCCCAAACTCCGGCACCAGCCATGCTCTGACAAGGAGCTCGGGAAGCCCCAGCACCCCGGGATTCAATCCCGACCCCAAGCCAGGAGCTGTCACCAGCCACGCTCCGACACAGTGGTTGGGGAGCTCCGGCACCCCAGGATTTGATCCCCAATCCCAACCCCAAGCTCTGCCACCAGCCATGCTCCAACATGATGTCCTGGAAGCTCCGGCACCCCAAGACTCACATTCCAACCCCAAGGGGGTGGCTGGGAGCCCTGCTGCCATCCGTGCTCTGACACAGAGCTCGGGAAGCTCCAGCACGCAGAATTCTGTCCCTGATCCCATCCTCAAGGAGGTGGCCAGGAGCTCTGCCACCAGCCATGCTCCAACAAGGCGCTCAGGAAGCTCTGGCACCCCAGGATTCAATCCCAATCCCAACCCCAACAGGTGGCTGGGATCTCTGCGACCGGCCATCCTCTGACACAGCGTTCAGGAAGCCCCAGCACCACAGGATTCAGTCCCAATCCCCACCCCAAACGGGTGGCCAGGAGCTCCAACACGCTCTGACAGGGAGCTTGGGAAGCTCCAGCACCCCGGGATTCAACCCCAAGCTCCATCACCAGCCATGCTCCCAAACAGAGCTTGGGAAGCTTCAACACCCCAGAATTTGATCCCAATCCCAACCCCAAGTGAGGGGCAGAGACCTGCACTGCCAGCCATGCTCTGACACGGTGCCTGGGAAGCTCCAGCACCCCAGGACTCAAATCCCAATCCCAAACTCCACAACCAGCCACGCTCTCACACAGTGCTCGGGAAGCTCCAACACCTCGGGATTCAATCCCAATCCCAACCCCTAAATCCTGCCAGGAGCTCCACTGGGATAGAGGGATCTGTCCCCAGCCCTGAGGCCCAAACCCCCCCATCTGAATCCCCTGCCCTGATACAAGGGAGTTAATCAAGTTTTTTACAGCCATTTTTAATGAGAAAATGGCATTTTTCAAAGGATGGTTGCATTTTGCACCAAAACTGATTTTGAGAGAGGAGATTCCTGCTTGCTCACACTTCTCATTCCCAGGGGAGGGAAAAGAAAGGATCAAAAATAAAAGGGAAGGATCAAAAATAGAAGGGACAAGCCTTTCAGAAAAAAAAAGCAGCACAATGAAAAGTTGTGAAGGCACAGGCAGGGAGGAGGGCACAGGGCACCCCAGCACTGCTCATATGGAGGCACCAGGCAACGGTGTTTGGGTTTCACTTTTGGAAAGGAAGGAGTATAAAACTCCAGAGATACAAGGGAATAAAAATGACCTTTCTGGCAAAGAACTAAAGCAAAAGCCATTCTCCTCCAGACACACCCAGCCCCGCTGTCCCCAGCCCCTTCCCAAGGGCTGCCCTGTGCCTGCCTCTGCTCCCTCTCTGTGTTCACCATCCCAAATCAAGCCCAGATCCCCCTTCCCTGTGTGTCCCAGGCAGGATGCCACACAGGCAGGGATGCTGCTGTCACCCACCCTGGGGACATCCCAGCACCTCCGGGGGATTCGAGGGCCGCAGGAACAGGGGAAGGAAGGAGGGGCTAAGGCTGCTCTGCCCCCCTGGCCAAAGGGAAAGGAGCTGCAGTCCTGCCAGGGAAGGAATGCCTGTTCCCATTGGGATTCCTGCCACTCCAGGGATTTCACAGCAGCCACATGAGACCTGTGCCCACTGAAACCAGGAGCCACAGCAGAGGTTTGGGGTCACAGCTGCCACCCCCACACCAGGGACTAAAAGCATCAGCCTGGGGGAGAGGGCTGAGCATCCCAGAAAATGGAGCATGTTGAGCCCTTGGGAAAGCAAACACGGGAACAGCTTTGGCCTTTCCAGGAGCCCTGCAGGGTTTTGTTTTCCAGGGAAGCTGTGCTGCTGCTAAAGCACCCACCAGGTGTTGCCAGAGACATGGGGATGTCTCCCCAAGATTTGCAGGACCACACATGGAAAGAAGGAAGTTTTTTCCAATGAGGGTGGGGAGGCCCTGGCACAGGGTGCCCAGAGAAGCTGGGACTGCCCCTGGATCCCTGGGAGTGTCCAAGGCCAGGCTGGATGGGGCTTGGAGCAGCCTGGGATAGTGGAAGGTGTCCCTGCCCATAGCAGGGAGTGGGATAGGATGAGATTTAAGGTCCTCTCCAACCCAAATCATTCCATAATTCCATGATAAATTATATAAACCAAGAGAGTTCCCTTCCTCTCCATCGCAGCTGCAGCCAGGGCTGGGTGAGCCCCATTCCCGCCGCAGGGATGACTCCACCATTTCCCAAGGCAGAGCAGCCTCTCCTCGCAGGGATGGGCCCAAGCCACGGCAGCGCCCTTATCTCTCCCGGGAGAAGGCAGTGCCCTTATCTGCCCCGGGAACGGCCTTGAGCCCCTCTCTGCCGCGGGCAC
>VZRZ01004882.1:7583-32567 GCA_013398175.1 Climacteris rufus
GCCGCGGGACCGCCGGGCCGGGGCGCCACAAAGGGGCCGCGGCCTGCGCGCCATCGCCGCCCCCCCCCAGCCCCGGCTCCCGCCCGGCGCGGGAGCTCCTCCTTCCCCCGCCGAGCTCCGGCCGGCTGCCCGGGAAGGCCGCATATCTCCGGGAGCCCGCGGATGGAGCCCCCCGGGGTACCGCGCTGTGCCGCGTTTGCTGCCCGGCGATATCCTGAAAGTCTGAGTTTTGCCCGGTGCCGCCTTTGCCGGTGCCGGGGGTGATGGTCCGGTGGTGAATTGAGCGAGAACCCCCGGGAGAGGTGAACTGTGCTTTTGGACACCGAGCTGTAAACCCGTCAGTGCTGGCGCTTCCCGCGGGCTCGTGCTTTCACTTTTGCTTCCAGATATTAATCTGTGAGCGTGTACAGGAAGGGCAGATGTGCGAGGGTAGTAATGGAATCGAGACAGACAGAAATAGTGTCTGTGAAACTTTGATCACCTGGTGTCCAGACCTTTATTGATTTCTTATTGCAGTAAGGGAGAGCATATGGTATTAGATGTAGCTAGAGCCCAGGTGTGTTACCTTGAATACCTTTTTACTAACGTGTGCCTGACCAGGAGTCACATCTTAGAGTTTTGTGTGACAGCGTGTGAGGAGCTTAAATTTGCAGTCTGACTTGTTGAGCAGAGCAGCTCGTATCTAAAACCAAGTCAGTTTGTAGAAGAATACAGCTGCCGGTTTGCCCTGTTATTGTTACAGCTCAGACTTTCCTACTGGAATGCTTTTTAAACTTGTACAATGTGTTTAATTCCGAATTGTCCTTTTGGCTTGAGAGCCTCTCCAATTTGAACATAGCACGAGGGAAATAAATAACTGCAGAAGAGTGGAAGCATTTTTTGCACTGTTCCCCTCTTTTTTCCGCCCTGCTTTACAATGTCAGTTATGTACTCTTGCAGTCCATTATAATAGAAAGAGTTTAATAGCTCCTGGTTTCCCAGTTAGTCGTGAGGCATAAATCTCATTGGGGTGTGCTTTTTGTCTCACTTATTACAGTTTGCATTTTGATACTGTCTTTCAGGGCTGACTTGGCTGTAATCCATTAACTTAATATACATTGGATCAGGGCTGTGTTCATTCATATCATGGGCAGTGTTTTATGCAAGACAGTAATGTTTTGATAACATAGGGAACAGGTGGGTAGAAGACAAGGTGAGAGCACAAAAAGAATTGTCATGCTGAGAGGGAATTTGCTCTTAAGAGAGTACATTGCTTTTGTCAATGTTTGTGATATTGTTGAGGGTTTTCCTTGGTTATTAAATACTAACAAACTTCAGCATCTGAAAATCCTTTTTATTTTTAAAAGGTTTGATTAAAAAAAAATCTTTATACTTAAAAAGAAATTAGTAGTTTCGAATACCAGACGACTGACAAAGACTTGACTGAAGTATACTGTGTTGAAAGGCATAGTGTTGTCCTATGGATGAAGAACAAAATGAAGTTTTTCAAGACCCAAGTCTGAATTAAGGACATGAGTACATATTCTTCAGAAGTTATGCTGTCTTTTCTTCCAGCTTACAAAAGTGGGAACAGTGTAGAAGTTTAATTCTTGGGTAGACTGAAGCTTCTGTTGAGGTGTGGTGGTCTGAGGCTTTCTCTCTGGAGAAAACTTGCTCCTTTCAGGGCTGTAACTCCTGCTCCCAGCAGGAGCTGCTGTCGCTTGGCATCACCTGCAGTTAAAGCACTCGGAGCTTTCTGGGTAGCAGAGCTTTCAACAGAGCTTTGCACTTTACAGTTTTCCCTTGAGGATCTTGGGCTTTTTGGCTTTACACTGAGCAGATTTTCTGTGTGTCTTATGAAAAAGGGAAGGAAGTAAAATGAAAAACACGCAAATGCCATTTTTGTGAAGAGATGCAAGGCCAGGGGTGGTTACTGTGATGCTGTGGGTGATAATGTTTAACAGTCTCAGCTTTATAGTGCACTTCTAGAACATTGTGGCTTTTCTGTTTGCTCTCTGTCCACATGTGCTTTTTGTTAGTGTTTAGTTAAATCTCAGTAGCTATTGCAGTTCTTAGCCTGTTAAAACGTAGGCCTTAAATTCAAAATATTCCTTTCCAAAAGCAGGAATTTTGGTCTCACATGCAAAGGATGCTCAGTAAGTGTGTGCTATGCTTTTTTCATAACCCAGACTTGGCTAATGAAGTTAGAAGTGTGTGAGAACACCCACAGTAGGTCATGGCTAAACTTCACACTGTGCAGTTGGTGTGAGAGTGCTGTCAGACTGTCACTCAGGTACTGTGTTCCTGGATGTGGCATTACCTGCGGGACTTTGGGAGAAATATCTCTGATGCTCAGAAAAACTGGCTCACTCTCCTCCTAGTTAAAAATGTTAAGAACAGGAGAGGGCTTCTAAAAAGACTTGTTGATCAGAGAAACTTTTAATTGCAGGAAAAGGAGTGGTATGAAAGCTAGGGCTAAATGTCAAAGTTTTAGTTAAACCTTCTTAATTCTTCTGGGGCTTGAAAACATCTGAAGGTATGCTATTCCTGTGCATGTGTTAATAAATTGAAACACAGCTGTTAGGGGCATTGCAGTCACAGCATCCTTTGGGGTTGTTGCTTTTAAACATTTTGATTGTGTGATTGGATTTCTCTTTTTGTAAGTAGACTTCATTATTTTTTGACGTGCACTTAGGCAGTCAGTCCTGGGGACAAACAGCAAAAGCCTTTGGCCTGCAGTGTGTGTAAGATGGTGATGCAGCCCTTGATTTACTGAGTCAGGTGCTTAAAGCCATGGTCCTACATGAAGTGGAAGGAGCAGGTGGCTTGGAGCAGCCTTGGGAAGCACAGAGGCGGTGTCCAGGCTGGGCAGTGCAGGGAGGGCTGGCTGCACCTGCCCAGAGGGGTTTCTGCAGTCTCCTGCCTGAGTCTGGGCTGTGCTGCTCAGGAATGCTCACTGAAGCCTTTCTCCTGTGGCTGCTGACTGCTGTGGGGACACATCTCAAGGGTCTGTGCATTTCTAGCAGGGACTCTTTCTCTGGGCAGTTTGTTGTCATGTAGCACTTCACTCTGACATGGTCCCACTGTCAGCACTTACTGAGAACCTGTGGATTCCTGAAGATGATGGAGTGACCACTTGTGCCTCTTCAGTTGCTGCAGTGCAGATGCAGCCTGAAAGCTCTGCAAAGGGGTCTGTAAAGTTTCTGCATTTTGGTCAATCACCACCTTTTCTTCAAGCTCTGTTAACGTTTTTTTCCTTTTTTTTCTGTGAAAGTGAAGTACCTCTCTTGTGTGTTTTTAGATTGATTTGGATACTATTGATGTCAGCAATCTCAACAGGCAGTTTCTGTTTCAAAAGAAACATGTTGGAAGATCAAAATCACAGGTGAGGAAAGCACCAAAGCTGAAGTCTTACTGCTCAGTATTATTTTATGGATAGTGTTAGAAACATGTCACAATTTGGTTTCTGTTCAGAGGTGAACATTGTTTGGTTGGTCATGGCTGTCCACAGCATTTCATTTGGAAACTATTTAAATTTCTTAAGGTAGTCGACTTACTCAATACACAACTGGTATCAACTCTGTCTTTAGAAGCAAGGAAGAAATAATAAGTGTATTTTTTGTTTTCTTTTTTTTGTTTTTCTTCTAGGTTGCCAAGGAAAGCGTGTTACAGTTTCGTCCAGAAGCTAATATTATAGCTTACCATGATAGCATCATGAAGTATGTTGGGTTTTAAGCTCTAATTATGTGTTTGATTTGCAAGTACTGTGTTATTTAAATGCTACAATGGTGTGCTTTAAGTTATTTTACAAAACTTCCTCAGTAAGGAGAAATATCTGTAAATGTGAACTACCACACCTGAGTGGGAGTGTGTTTTGCATGGGCTTTAAGCTCTGGTAGTAAGCTGTAGTCCTTTGGTTGTGTCTGTTTTTCATTTTATTAGCAACATTTG
The DNA here is from genome assembly GCA_013398175.1 of Climacteris rufus. NCBI lineage: Eukaryota > Metazoa > Chordata > Aves > Passeriformes > Climacteridae > Climacteris > Climacteris rufus. The sequence goes on from VZRZ01004882.1 coordinate 11,514, forward strand.
CCATACAAGTTTCTACACTGTAAGGATGCCCTGATGTCTTGAGCAATAATGAAATTAAAAGACATATGAATGTTGAGTCTGTGATTAAAAAATGAAGTCCTTAGTGTGTGTGTGGTAACTGTCATTTATATATGCCCCAAAATCTTAAAATTTAATCTTTATGATCTGCAACCAATGAGTAGAGTACAAGATAATGTGGGGCTTCATTAGCTGCTTCCCATGTTTTAATTTATATTTGCCCTGTTTCTTAAAAATGGATATTCTGTAATGTTAAGGTTTGAACTGTGATGTTGCCATTGGCCAGTGAACCATTGACTCACTGCATCCTTCTCCTGAAGTTGTCAATCCTGTTCCCCTTTATTCCATCTTCTTTTCAGCCTTTTTTAAATCAGAGAAATGCAGTGTAAAGACAACTGGAGTGTCCCAGTGCAAGGCCCCACGTCTTGGCCCCTCGGGGCAGGGACACAGTCAGGCCAGTGGAGCTCTCCCAGGATCATGAATTAGGCACAGTCTGCTGAGCTGTGGTAATTACAGTGTGCATGTTTTAGCCACAGCTGATGGGTTTTAAGGTCAGTTACCACAGCTCAGCCAATTTACTCATTAGGTCAGAGAAGTTTAATCACTTTTCGTTGTCTGCCTGTTTCATTGGTCAAATTAGTACTAATTACAGCAGCTTCCTTCCAGCAGCATAAAATTCGTGTTTTCACCCAGCTTAAAAATGGGCAGAAGACAAATGGGGCAGTTAAAGGGTAGCTAAATGTATAAATTTATTATGTGTGTGATTTATGACATGAGCATCAGTTGCATGTGTAGAGTTTCTGTTGTGCAATATTAACCACGGGGTCTGTGCCATTTTAAACGTTGTTTTTGTTTTCTGTAGCCCCGACTATAACGTGGAGTTCTTCCGCCAGTTTACGTTGGTTATGAATGCTCTGGACAACAGAGGTGAAGTTTTCCCTTTGATTTGCTCTCGGAGGTGTTGCTTGTTCCAAACCCAGAGCTGTAGCTTGTTCCTCTGGTGGCACTTGGATAACCAGCATCCTCCTGACCCAGCTGGGGCTGGGCTAAGGCTCCTGTGCTCTGCTGGAAAGCTGAAAGGGTAGTGAGTGCTTCTGCAGGGGGTGTGAAAGTGAAATGAACTGCTGTGTCACATCTCCTGGGAATTGCTGAGTGTTGTGGGCACAGGGCAGCTTTGCTCAGTTGAGTTTGCCACGTGTCGTAGTGTCAGGGTATCTTGTGTTAATGGGAAACTGAGCTCTGTGATAGTGCTGTACTGCACTGGGATGAAACAAGGTGTATTAAGGAACAGTGCATAGGATGCTAGTTTGAAATTGGAGAAATAAAACTTTTCTTTCTTAACTATTCCAATTTTTCTTTAAAACCCTCTTGATTTGCAGCTGCCCGTAACCATGTGAACAGGATGTGTCTGGCTGCTGATATTCCTCTTATAGAGAGTGGGACTGCAGGCTACCTTGGACAAGTAACAGTCATCAAAAAGGTTAGCTTGGGTGCTACTCTTGTCACTGGCTATTTTAGACAACAGGGAGGGGTGCTTGGAGATAGAGTTACAGTTCATCTGTTAATAGCTTAAACTATCACAGCCGTGTCGCTGTGACAAGTAAATACTTCATTTTTCACCAGGGAGTGACAGAATGTTATGAATGTCAGCCTAAACCAACTCAGAAGACCTTCCCAGGCTGCACAATCCGAAATACACCCTCAGAGCCTATCCATTGCATTGTGTGGGCTAAGTATTTGTTCAAGTAAGTGATTTTTTTTTAAATAGGTACTATGGTTCATTTTTCTGGTTTGTAAGCCTAAAGACAGAGAAATAAAATCATGACACTTTAAAAAAAATTATTATAATGGATTTTAAATTCATTTAAAATGAATTTAAATGGATTATGGTGAAAACCTTACTTGATCTGAGTTCTGGGATGGTTGTAAAGATGGAAGGTTGATTAGTGTTTAGGCCTTGCTCTAATATCACAAAAAAATCTGGCAGAGTAGTTGGCACAGCAGTGTAGGTTGAGGTTACTTTATTCTTCACCTTTGTATTAAGTAAGCAGGTTTTTCAGCTTAATGCATGTAGTAACAAGTGTAAGGTTTGTTGGAATCGTGGCTGTCCCACAGGTTCTGAAAATGTTTTCAGTACTGCAGTGTAAATATAAGGCTGGGTGAATACTGAGTGAGTTATTATTCATTTTTGATTGAGCATTTTGTGTTGTCCATGTGTGATGAATCCCAGCAATTTAAAAAGCAATGTATGAAGTGGCAGTCTGATAGCAGGAACTCTAAAGTGAATATATATCCATTAGCAAATATTTCAGTCTGTAACCAGATATGCTGAAATTCTGGTGGTGTTGTTGTTGTTCTTAATTATTATATAGCCAGTTGTTTGGAGAAGAAGATGCTGATCAAGAAGTCTCACCTGACAGAGCTGATCCTGAAGCTGCCTGTGAGTGTGATATAAGCTGGTGCCTTACCCTGTTACTGAAATGGTCTGTTTCACAGATTATGGCTCATTTCTATACATTTTTTAAGGTTAGAGAGTTCAGCTCCATTTTCTTTAAAGAGAATTCTGCTTCTGGCCTCTGGGAGGCTTGTATTTTGAACAGAGCACTGAGTGATGTTTAGTCACTCTGCATTTTCCACTCCTACCTGAGGGTTTGCAAGGAACTACAGGGGTTGTGTTTGAGCTCTTCTAGCCTGCAAGATTTCAGCATTAATCCATATGGAAAATATGCCCGTTTTGAGTCATATTTTTGTAGCTATTCAGTGTTTTTCTGTAAGGACAGTAATGATAGTTATTATGAAGTGAATAAGCATCATTGTTGGTTGCTTCTTTTCGATCCTTTGATAGATGAATGGACTTGGGAGGGGGAGCTCAGAGGATCCTCCCACTCTTCAAATTCTTTGAACATCAGGTAGTGATCACTGGACAGGTTGTTCCTACAGAAAGTGCAGAGTGAAATGGTGAGCCTTGAAAAGAGTGGCAATAGAAAGTCACTTAAAACAACGGCTGCTGAAGCACTTGAAAGGTAGCAGACACAATGCCACTTACTTAAGTAAACATAGGTCACACGGGGCTGCCAGAGTCAGGGTGTGACCCCAGGCAGCCCTGCACCACACAGAAAGTGAACCTCACAGGTGGAGAAAAGAGCAGCTAATAATGGAAACAAACAAATGTGTCATACTGCTGCTACTAATGAGACTGGTAATTGGGATAAAGAGAGAGGGGGGAATCCAACTCAAGGCAAACAAGGGGTGCAGCTGCTGGCCGGTGGCTGCCCAGCCAGTCCCCAGGCAGTGAGTGGCCCCTCCCAGCCAACTGCCCCGTTTATGTGCTGAGCAGGACGTCCTGAGGGCTGGAATATCCCCATGGCAAGCTCAGCTCAGCTGTCCTGGCTGTGCTCCCTCCCAGCTCCTTGTGCTCCTGCTCGCTGGCAGAGCAGGGGGACTGAAAGCTCCTTGACTTAAAGTAGCCTCTTGGCAACAACTAAAACATCAGCATGTTACCAGCATTCTCTTACAGCATCCAAAGCACAGCACTCGAGCATCTGCTGGAAAGAAAATTAACTCTCCCCCAGCTAAAACCAGGACAGTCAGGGAAGAGTCACTGCAAGCTTTGTAAAGGCAAGTCGTGCCTTGCATAGCTCTTGGCTCTTGGAAGGAATCAGCAAAGCTGTGCAGAGTGTATCTGGTTTAGGCTGTTCTCAGTGTGCAGGGGACAGATTCAAAAAGCTGAGAGGAACCTGAGGGAGATAAGCAGCCAAGGGGGGAAAAAAGGCTGAAGATCCTAAAGTAGATAGATGACTTGAATGATAGGGATAAATGGTGATTAGAGCAGTCTCAGATGGGAGATGTCTGCTGTTCAGCATAGATGATTAAGCAAAGTCACTCAGAATAGTAAAGATGAGGACTAAGTGCAAAAATAGTAGAAACTCACAATACAGAATGACTGGACAGTGATACATGAGGCAGGTGAAAGGCATGCATTGGTGAAAGGGGGGAAACATTCACAAATTTGCACATAAAGTGATGGTTGATTTTTCTCAGCCAAGATGTTAAAAGATAGTTTTATGAAAACATCAGCCTGTTTATTAGAAATGATAGCATTTTTTTAAAATAAAAACAACCAGAGCTAGAAAGCTGAATTTTTTTTTTTTTTGTGTTAAAATCCCAACCAAACTAAGACTCTTCAGCCTGAAAAAGAGACTGCTAAAAGGGGATGGTTACACACTTATGAAGTCACAACATTGTGTGGTAAAATTAATGGGAAACAATTGTTCCTTGTTTCTGCCAATAAAGGATTTGGGAGATATCAAGGTAAATCAGTGAGTTGCTGTTGCAGAGGCAGAGAGGAGCAGGCACATTGTGTCTAATTCAGCTTTTGTTGGGCTCAGTAAAGCCGTGTTATGGTCCTAGCATAATTTTGGTTATTGACTCTGGGGGAAATATTTGAATGAGATTTTCCTTTTTTTTAAATGAAGTATTGGTTATCACTTTGTTCATAGGGGAGCCAGCAGAAGCAGAAGCCAGAGCACTAGCATCCAATGAAGATGGTGAGATTAAACGTGTTTCAACTAAGGAGTGGGCTAAATCAACTGGCTATGATCCAGTTAAACTTTTTACTAAGGTACCTTCTTTACCCCAAATAAATGTTTTTATTTGAAGTGTATGAGGTTCTGTAAAGTTAAATCAAATCCCAGCTTGGATGCTTAATGCTAGCCATGAATTATGTGATCATGTTATGACATCCACCAGTTTTGCTGTTGTACTGGTCTCTTGCAACATTTGCTTGTTTTACAGGATTCAATCTGCATCTGCACAGGTGGCTGCAGCAGCTTGGCCATTCTGTGCAGACAGAACCCCCTTGAATTACTTTTAATATGGAAAGTGTATTTGACCTCTGGACTTTCACTGGGCATAATCAGAACCAAGCTGAGGTCACCTGTGCATAATCAGGCTCTGGCATAAGAAAATACAAACTGGTTTAGGAGTTTTGTTCTAAAAAGTTACTGGAAGTGCATAAACAGAGAATATGACTATTGAATGTAGTGTTCATAGGTAGTAATAACTTTTCTTTGGAAATTCATGGACTGTTTCAGGGGGAGCATACAAAGAGCTGTAGTGGTGGCTTCAGTAGGCACATAAACCCAGTGTTGGACTGCTGTTTGTTGGTTTTCCTGCTGCCAAAGAGCAAAACTTAACTCCTCCCCAGATTAGTCAGAGCTGTGTCTGCTCTATGCAATGAACAGCAGAGAGTGGGCAATATGGTTTTAGAATCTGCTTCTGTGAAAATGGAACAGTTGAAAAGTTGAAAATACTGTCAAGGAGAAAATCAAAACCTCATAAATCTGATGCTGATTTTTGAGTTTCACAGCAAATGTAGAATTAAAGTGTGTCCTTTTTTTCCCCCTTTCATTTATTTTTTTTTCATGTTTCTTAGCTTTTCAAAGATGACATTAGATATCTGCTGACAATGGACAAGCTGTGGAGGAAAAGAAAGCCACCAGTGCCACTGGACTGGGCTGAGGTACAAAAGCAAGGTAACTGTCCCTCCTCCTCCTGTGTATTTTTAAGTTGTATCTGCTGTTAATTAATGCATCTCAGTGATATGTACATTTTTTTACTATCAGAGTTGAGTACTGATAGTAAACATATTAATTCTTTGCAGTTCCTGAAGATTTCAAAGTTTTCTTAGTATAGACAACATTTTTTGTAAGACTGTTTGACAGTTGTTATTTTCAATACTCAGTATTGGCTGTAGAAAATACACATTTAACCAAATTACATATCAGCTTATTCTAGGATACCTGCCCACCAGCACTGAAAAATTTATCTCTGAAAGCTGAGTTTTGTTGAAAATTTGCATTTGCTGTAATTTGTGCATGTCTAAGTGACTGATACCACAGTTATAGTTGCAGTTTTCAATGCAGATTTGTTGTAAAATGTTGGGGCTGCTGTAGGTTAAAGATACTGTTCTCCAATTTAGAAAACACTTAATTTTGCTGAAATTGGAAAGTTATCTGAAAGAACTTCTGTGGAATTTATAAATGTTCCTGATGTTAATTTTTTTTTTCCAAAGAGCAAAACATATCTGACCAACAGAATGAAAGCTCTGCAGTGTTGAAGGATCAGCAGGTTCTCAATGTCAGGAGCTATGCAGATCTGTTTGCAAAGAGTGTGAAAACCCTGAGTCTTCACCTGGCTGAGAAGGCTGATGGAGAAGCACTTATTTGGGATAAGGTTAGTTTGACACATATCAACCATGTATAAACTCTACACATGTAGTACAAATACTACTTGGGCTCATTCAGTTTTGTTCCAAAATAATACTGCTTAGAAGAAAAACATCTGCCTCCTCATGGAAAGCACTTTCCATATGTGGACAAATATATTCTTTAAACACTCTATATTTTGTAGCTCACTGAGGGTAAGGATTAACTGCTGTGGTGTAAAATGACCTAATTCACCAGCTTCTCCAACTTGTAAAAGCACAAACTTATAACTATTTGCCATATTTTGATTTTTGAAAAGATTTTAATAATGCAACTTAATTTTTTCCTTCTTATCCTTCTCCAAAACATGCTCTTACCCAGTGGTTAATAGCTGATGTTCTGAGGGTATGAGCAATTAGCTGATGATAGGTGTGCAGTATGAGTTTTGCTGAAGAAAAAGAAGACAAGAATTTCCTCTTTTAGCACCACAGGCAGTATCCTCTTCCTGCAGTCAGTTATCATAAGAAAAAATAGTAGTTTCTAAATATGGGGGGACAAAATAGTAAAATATTACTATGATGACAGTAAAAATACTTCTTTCTGAAACACCCAGTGTTTGAAACTGTTTCAGTGTTGAAATTCAAGGTTGAAAATGTTTGAAACATGGTAAGATTTAGGATTATGCATTTTTATAACTATTTTATTAATACTAACATACTAGTTTGCCACTAAAATACACGTTTAGAAATTGTAGTTAGCATTTAAAGTATTGCTGCTCTATCTAAATACACCATCTGAAAGAGGAAGTATATTGACTTTGAAATGAATATTATACAGACATTTTTTTAAAACGTTGCTGGGTTTTAAAGTGTTAAGAACCACGTGTTGCAAACTATTTCCAATGAGTAATCTGATTATTAAATGCTTTTTGTATTAACTTCTTGGTAGGATGACCCTTCTGCCATGGATTTTGTCACTTCTGCTGCAAACCTCAGGATGCATGTTTTTGGAATGAATATGAAGAGCAGATTTGATATCAAGTGTAAGGATAAAATTGTTTTATTTAAATAATAGTCTAAACTTCCTGTTTTCCTTTGCTGTTAAAAACCTGCATACTCTTGTTTGTTTTGCAGCAATGGCAGGAAATATCATCCCAGCTATAGCTACTACCAATGCAGTGATTGCTGGGCTGATAGTGCTGGAGGGTTTGAAGATTTTGTCAGGAAAAATGGATCAGTGTAGAACGGTAAGTGGGAATAAAATGCTTTTGCTTTCTTGCTGTTTATTATTTGTTTCAAAGTTACATTTAACATCCTGTGACTGATGTGTAGCTTTGCTGCCTCTCACTGGGTGCTTCAGTGGCTTCTGACTGTGCTGGGAAGTTCCAGTGGCACTGAAGAGAAGTGCAGCTCCCAAGGACCAGGACATGCTGTGCTTTGGTGCCGTGGCTGGCTGGGGCTGCAGCTCTGGCAGTCCCTGCTCACTCAGCACTGCCTGGGAGCCTCTCCTGCTCACAGGCACCAGCACTGTCAGGCCAGCAGGAATCTCCTGCTTTACAGGAGCTTTATACATGCTGGTACTTAGGGAATAACTTGTTTTCTTGTCTGCCCTCAAGATTTTTCTGAACAAGCAGCCAAATCCCAGGAAGAAGCTATTGGTTCCCTGTGCTTTGGATCCACCAAATCCTAACTGTTATGTATGTGCCAGTAAGCCAGAAGTGACTGTGAAACTTAACACACACAAAGTTACTGTGTTAACACTCCAGGATAAGGTAAATCTTGTGTAACAGCTACAGCTTTCATTATGAATCTAATACTGTAAATTATTAGGTTTTTGCTCAGTGTATTTTGATTGAGCATCTCCTCTTTATATTTACACTGCATTTCTCCCAGCTACAGGAAGAGCTGAATTAGCCAATATGCTTCTTGCCCATGTGCATTGTATGTCTTGAGAAGGAATGTCTGCATTTTGTAAATTTTGGTGGTTTAAAGCCCACTCATATCTGAGAGCAAAATATGAAATTTGTATTTCAGTTGAAAGTTCAGTAGCTACATTATAGTTGTGTAGTCACAACTGATTTGTAATCCTGTCATTTTATGAAGTATTCTAAAAAACTTTTCAGCATCTGAACCTGTAGATACCAGACATCAGAAATATAATCATTTTGTGCTTGGAAGTGAAAAAAAATTCCAGGCTTTCAGTAGATGCTTGAAAATGAGCCAGAATAATAAAATCAACATAATTCCATGTTCTTCTTTTAATCTTTTCAAGTCAGAGGCTGATTAAATCTATTCTAATATATTTGTATTTTCAGATACTGAAAGAAAAATTTGCTATGGTAGCACCAGATGTACAAATAGATGATGGAAAGGGAACTATCCTTATCTCTTCAGAAGAAGGTGAAACAGAAGGTATGCTGCTGAGCTTTTGGACAGGAAAGTACATTAAACCTTGGAAGAAACCAGGCAGAATAGGTGTATAGCAAATGCTGCAGTGTTCACCCTGTAGACTAATACTGAAGAGAACTGGATTTGCAGGTATTTTAAGTGGCCTGAGAATAGCCAGTGGAATTGCCTGCAAGCCTGCATGTCCAGCTCAGCTTTCCTGTAGAAAGCACTTCTCAGCTGGTGTGTCAGGATTCCTTCCAGGAGCAGCTACCTGCTTGCCAGCCCCTTCACTTGCTTGTTCACAGATGGAGATCTGTTTGTGATGCTTGTAGGCACTACTGTAATACAGAAACCATCTCCAAAATGCTCCTAAATGTCAACTGGCAGGTGCTTGAACGTGATGCATGAGGAGTAAATAAGCCAAACATAAATGGTTTTAACTCCTAATAGGCGTAAATGTCAGTTTTTAATTTAAATATAGCTAGTATATGTTAATCCTATGTTCCTACATCAAAGTTCTGGAGTACTCCCTTCATATTTATTCAGGTGTAAAGGATCTTTGAATAAATAGCTCTATACACTGCAGGTTTTTTACTGTTTTTGTAGCAAATAACCACAGGAAATTATCAGACTTTGGAATTCGAAATGGCACTCGACTACAAGCAGATGATTTCCTCCAGGACTATACACTGTTAATCAATGTGCTGCATAGGTAAGGATTCTGAAATAAGGATTTTTTGTGTATGTACATAGAACAATTCCACAGGGAATTTTCCACTCACAATTTTAAATACATGAATGAAGTTCAAAGATTAAGTTGCTGAAAGGAAATATAGAGGTAAAAGAGGAGTTGTTATTTTTAATGAAATTATAGAATTTAATGTTTTTTGTTTGGTTTGGGTCTCTTTTGTTGTAGTCTTGTTTTTGTTGTGGTTTTATTTTTCACAACAGCATTTATTTTTACAACAGTAACTGAAAGAGGTTTATTTCAGTAATTTGTCATTACACAACATAAAAACACACTGCAAAACCAAATTAACTTTTGGGGCAACCAACAATCAAGAAACTGCCATTAAATAAAACCAAACAAAATGCCCAACATTTGAAAAGGAAAAAAACCCCAGCCTGCTGGGGTAATAATGGATCCTCTGCTTGACCACCTGTGTTCAGAAGTCACTGAAATAGCTGGGGTGTGTGTTTAACCCTGGTAAGTAATGGACATGTTATAGACAGTAACTGAACCCACTGCATGGGCAGTGAGAACTGGGCAGTGCTGTTAAGAAAGGTAAACTCAGGTAATTTTTCAGATTCCTAAGCATTTTAAGTCATCTCTGGGTGGAACAGTGTTTAGGAATAGACAAAGCATACATTACAAAAAAGGACTGAACAGATTTTGCTCTTTGCCAGCATGTTTTTCTCATTTAGTCATAGATGTAGGTGCTAACACTTGAATGATGTTTTCCTAGTGTAAAAGACAGGATTTTATTTTCTGGCTCTTTAAAGCATGTCTGTTTTTCTGCAGTGAAGACCTAGAAAAAGACGTAGAATTTGAAGTTGTTGGTGATGCCCCTGAAAGAATTGGCCCTAAACCATCAGAACCAACACCCAGGAACATTAGCAATGGTAGTGATGATGGAGCACAACCCTCAACATCAACAGGTAAGCAACAGTAATTGATATTAAGTGAAACAAAATAGTCTGTCAGTAGTACAGTCCAAAGTAGTTGTCTTTAGTTTTATGACTTAACTTTTCCAATACAAAATAAAAGGCATTTGACTTGCCTCTGTGTATAACTAATATAAAATAGAAAAATGCACATTTACAATTGTTACAGATGCACAAAAGTTTACAGTGAATACACCTTGAAATTGTATTATTTACCTGGCAAGGGCTCGGTGCGGTGCCCGCTGAAATGCACCATTTGCATAGTGATTTAAATGAGTTCAGACCCATTCTAAAACAAGGTCACACTCTTTAAAAAAAGAATCAACCAAATTTATCACTTTCTCCCTACAGAGAAGGGTCTCTTCTCTCAGGAAGAAATACCATCTCCTTGCTAATGTGGACTGTTTCTTTGAACATACTCAAAAGAGTTTAATTTAAATGAATATGGAATGTTGAAGTGAAGGCTAATGAACTGGAACTGTCATCCTGTTGGAGAGGGGTAGCTTATGAATCCAAATACTTGCTGTGGCAGATGTGAGTTAGGTATCCATAGTTCTGCCTCCACTTTGGGATTTGCTCCTTTCCTTGCCAGGAGTAAGATGTGCACAGATTTAAGGTACTTGCACCAGTATGTAGTCACTTGCCTCCTATTTCAAGGAAAGCTACATTTTAAGAGTCTTGCTAAAATTTACTTCAAATTATATTTAAAAAATAGCATAAGTTAGGTTTTACAGGGAATTTGTGTTTAAAACCAAACAAAATCTGCTAGATGTCTTGAAAGTCACATTTAGTTCTCTTTTCCATTCTTTATACTGTCCCTTGTTATCCTTCAGCTCTGTAAGTCTGTTCACCCTTCCATCCTCCCTCTCTCTGCGGGTTCTCTCTGCTGGAGCACGGCCTCTCCTGGGAGTTGTGCTGAGCGCAGCAGGGCAAGGAGAGGCTGCACTGCAGCCTGGGGTGTGCAGAAGTTCATTCCCAACAACTGCTGCAGACAGCATGCAGTTCTTCTGTTTTGTACGTGCAAAAAAAGTCCTGCTAAGGCACTTCCTGTATTTCCCACACCCCTAGTGAAGAAGGAATAACAATATGAAAACCATCTTTTGTAGTAATCTTAAGGAAATTTAAGACAGCCCTGTAGCTGAATAGCAAGAGAGGTGGATAAAGAACGCTCGTATTTTTGATGTATGAGAATGGGTTTGAGAGCAGACTCTTTGCAGCACCCTTGAACTGAACCCTGTGTCGTGCAGCTGCAGAGCAGGACGACGTGGTGGTGGTTGACTCGGAGGACGAGGCCGCGGCCGGCGCGCAGAGCCAGCCCCGCAAGAGGAAGCTGCCCCAGGGCTGCGAGTGCGCGGGGGCCAAGCGGGCGCGCGCCCGCCAGGAGCAGGAGCAGGAGCAGGACGACCTCATGATCGTGGAGTCCGAGGACGAGGGCGCTGCCAGCAGCCTCGGGGAGGAGGAGAGCAGGAGCCACAAGAGGAAGCTGGAGGAGAAGGGCTGCGAGTGCCTCGGGGCCAAGAGCGTGTGCTGAGCGAGAGGCCGGGAGCCTCCCTGCCCAGCCATTCCCAGAAGGTCAGACTGTAACAGCACGGGCTGGGGAGGGTGAAAAATGTCCAGGACTAGGCTAAGGCCCTGCTGCAAAGTGCATCCCAAATCACTGGCTCCAATCAGTTGTGTCTGTTTCTCCTGATGATGAAGCTCTCGTATCAATAGACTCTTTCAGAAGTTTTGTCCATATTAATTCCATATATTAAATGTAATAGAAACATAGTCTATAAATACTTACAGATAAGTATTTACTTAAACAGCCATGAAAAAAGCATGTTATTTTTGTGTAAATGCCCTTAGGTACCGTCCAACAGGAAAAAAAGCCCACTCATGTTTAGTAAAGGGCCATCATCAGATACCCAGATTTTAAGCAACTGCTTTTTCTTTTTTCAATTATTACCTTTGAAGTTTCCCAGCAGTGACCTGCCTGCACATTTATTTGTCCCTTTCTGAGGCCGTGTTCCAAGTGTGACTGCTTCGCCTCCAGCATTCACAGAATCACAGATGCTTAAAGAAAAACATTTTTAGCCTAGTCCTAAACATTTTTCACACCCTGAACAAGTAAAGAAGAAAACCCAACAAAGCAAATTAGTGCCGTGTTTTAACAGTGTTCTTAAACATCAGCTGGCACTATGTACATTACTGTAAAACTGTTAATTTACTCCAGTTTTTCAGCTCGTACTGCCTGGTATGTCAATGTAAGAAGCAAATTTTTGTGTATTGTTACAGTTTCAGGTTATTTATATTTGATGTTTTGTAAACTCAGATACTACTACTATACTGTACATCTGATGGACCAAATAAATAACATCTGAAATACTTGCTATATTTGCTTGCACAGTCCAAGATTATGCTGGCTTATGGGATTTTACAATGTATAGCCTTCAAAAATTACTGTATTATTTCCATTTTTCTAAACATAACCTAGTAGTACAGAACTTAAGCTTCACTTGTTTGAGGTGAAAGGGGAATTTTTTTAATAAAACTTTTGTGAATGTTTTTTTTCTTGGACAATCAATTATTGGGCTCTTCAGCTGCAGCAGTTGCACCACTCCACACGCTTTCACCAGCTCATGCCTTCAGAAGGAAGAAAGCCCTGATTTTTGTGTTACACTTTGTGTGTAGGACAGAAGTGCAATGTCTAGAATCAGTGCCCTAAAGCCTACTGCAGTGGTTTGTGTGGGTGGCTCTCAAGACTGTCAGTGTTGGTTCTCAGAATGCACGAATTGCCCATTTCTGTCCCTGTGCCAAAATAATCTTCCACCTTTGTGACAGTGAAACTGCTTCCATTCATAGGTCAGCATGCAGGGAGCCTTACACAGCAGAGCAGCAAGATTTATTCTGCTACAGTTTGCAGACTGAATGAATTGTGAACAAAATGTGAACTGTACGGGAGGAGAATGTTAAAAAAACAATCAGCACCTTTTTAGGTTTTGGTTCCTGCAGCAGGTTCTAACAGCACAAGGGCCAGCTCAGCATGTTGAATTGCCAGTGCAGTGCAAAACTGCTGCTACGAGTCAATTAATGTTTTATTCCTGTTTTACATAGTAACACTCATGCAGGGGCTGGTGTGGAGGCAGAATCGTTCCCTGTGCAATCCTTTTGCACTGGCTGCTGCTGGGCTGCAGGAGTGAAGACAGTGCTAAAGATGTAAATAAGGTGTTAACAGAAAGGATTTCAATGGAAAACTTCCTGCCATAAATTTAATGACATCTCCCAAAAATTAATATTTTAAGTTTTATTAAAAATGAAATTACTGGTTTGTTTAGCTTTCTAAGTTTTTTAAAACTAACAGTAGAGGCTACAGCTCTGGTAAGGTATTGCATTGGTTTTACTGAAGCTTGTGAGTTGGAAGTTTTGTGTGAGCTGAGTCTAAATATCACATCACCAAACATTCAGGGATGAAAAAACCTGCCGGGGGTGGGGGGGGGTGCTATCCTATCTCCCTGCCTTCTCCTTAGGTCATTGGTTGTCCAACCGGGGGATGCCCAAGGGCAAACCGGGGTTGTGACCTTCCTAGAGAAAGAGTCCCGCAAGGGAAGAGCCTTTCCAGGGGCCTTTGCAACTTCTCTGGAGCGATGGGTGCTCTCAGAGAGTGTAGCTGCTTTGGCTACAAATGGTTTCAGCTCGTAGTGATTCAGCTCTTTGTGAGATCAGCTCAAAGAGACCACCTGGGCAAGCCCGGGGATGGAGAGAGACGAGGGAGCCTTGCGTGGTGAATTCCACAGGTAAGCTTTATTCAGCCATCCCTGGGAAGGGAACCAGAGGCCAGGCTTTTCCCCTCTCAGGGGTACTCACAGGGAGTTTCTGTAGGGAAGGCAGGGTGGGATGGACATCAGTTTAGCCAACAGGGTACAGACTATTACCATAAAAAGAGCAAGGCAGGTTGGGGGTAGCCTCTGGTCACCGTGAGCTATAGGAAAGTTCTTATCTCTGGGGATTTGGCCTTAAGGCATCTCTCCTCCAAGGGAGAGCAGAGAGCTCCAGCGCCAGTGGCTGGCAGCCCTCCACAATTAGTTGTTTATTGTTTTTAACAATGTCTCATCATTTGGTTTGCAGCATGAAAGGCCAGGATTCAACTACCCAAGCAATTACCTGGTGAAGTATTCAGGAGGTGCAGTTGTGCTGCTTGTGTCTGGGCAGTGAGTAGTGAGATGGCCAGAAGTGCCCCTGCATCCCTCCTGGAACAGACTTGGAAGTGAAGGATTTTGAATGGATTTCCTTTACATGGGCTGCTCCCGTGGAACACGGGACAGGCTCTTGGCTCTTCTGGGCAGTTCTTTTGAAGTTTGGCAATACAGAGTGAACCACTAAATGCAAACTGCTGCTGTGCTAAATGAAAAGCTGCTTTTCAGAACTAATGGAGTATGAGTGTCCTTAATTGACTACTAGTCACCAACATTTTTTTAATGTAGAGTTCTCCAACTTAAACTTTCTCTTGCTCTTTAGAAAAAAATATCAGTTGAAGTATTAATTAAGCTTTCAAGCAATTAAAAAGCTCTCCATTTTTCAAATGGCAATTGATTCAACTCCTGATAGCACTAGCAGTCATATAGAAGGAAGTATAGTTTGAAGGCACAAGATCTAAATGTTAAAATGGAGGAGAAATTCTTCCCCATGCCTTGGCTTGGCAACCTAATGTAAGCTCTGTCTTCACTGACAATTTTGAGCCTGGCTCATTAAATCAGTCTGCAAACTGCTGTTTGCAGTGATACAGATTGGCTCTGCTGTCACACAGAGTTCTGGACTTGTTTGTTTATACTCATGCAAAATTCTCTAATGCAGATAAACTTTTCTGGCTGCTTTTAAAAACAATTCATTCTTGATGCTTGCATTTTTAATTTACTTGGTGAATTTGAGTGCCATGTATGGACAAGAAAATAGTGGAATAAATATAATGTATCTAGAGAATGGTATTAGAGAATGTATCTCTTTTCTGCAGCAGAGCATGGGAAGGAATATTGACCACTGATGACTGACAGCAGTTAACTAAGAGATTCATTTGGCTGTTCTGGCTGAGGGTGAAGGAATTCACAAAGCATCCTGAGAATCACCTTTATGAGGCAGCTGATATCCAACCATGCAGGAGAGAGAACTCTGGGGCCCTGATGAGACAGCCCCATGCCAGCCCATTTCCTCAAGAGCCACTGCAGCTTGCAGACAACAAGTTAGTGTTTGGAGTATTCCTGTGTGACAATTTTACTTCATGAAACCATTTCATCCTTTAACCACAGAGAGAGCTGCATCCTTTCCTGGCCTCTTGACTGACAGCTGGGAGCAGATTGATGTGCCATTTCAAGTTCTGACCTTTACAACCAAGACCTCTTGCTAACCATTTATTAGATTTCAGAAGGTAAAATCAGCTTGTGTTCAGTCTGTAGATACCACTGATATCTACTTAGCCTTACTTCTACTGCCCCAACATTTTAAATTTGGATTAGAAAACTGAATAAACACAGAATTGAGGAAAATAAATGTGGGGTTGCTCTGTTTCTGTGCCTATAGGCAGAGAGATTTTCTTTGCAGCTATAAGGACAAGAAGCCCTCCATTTTGTGCACCTGAAATACTCAATGTGCAAGAAGCTGGGATCAAAGTAATACAACAAATCTTACACAATTCAGTTTTTGCTTGCCTGAGATTATTTCTGGGCAAGTGTCTAAACAGAATGACTACAGAGAGCTTGTACCTGCAGACAGATGTACACGAGGGAGAGACAATTTCATGCTTTGATTTGGAGGCCTTGATTCTTTAAGGGAGGAATAGGATGAAATAAATGCATGTACTTGTAGGTATTGGTATCTCTTATATTAAAAGTAGAACATTGCCATTTAGATACATGTTATCTTTATCTTTCTCATAATCACATTCCTTCACTGACATGAAAAAAACTGGGAAGTTTGCAGTATGATTTCCAAAAAAATGATACTTACGGAATTGCTCTGCCAGTCCTCTTCAGCAACACTTGAAGCTACTTGCAAACATTCAGCATCTCCATCCCTGCAATGCTGAGGAAGTGGCTGTAGGTAGGAAGGGACAGACCCACAGGAGCTTCTGTGGCAGCACTTTGGCTTTGGAGGTGTGGTACTGACACCTTTACTGTGGGTGAGTGCAGGGGCAGAGCTCAGTGGGACGCAGGGCATTACTGGGGACCTGGAGAGGAGCTCCAAGCTGCAGAGGGCAGAGGATGCAGAATGCAGAGACCAGCCCTCATTACTCACACGTGTGTGACAGCTCCAGCCTTCTTGCAAATTTGTTCATTATTTTCCATTAACAAGGGATACCCCTGTAACACCATTTTATATGTAAAATACATTGAAACATAAATACAGCTTGTGTTATCACCAAATGTCCTCTTCCTTCTGAAATGATCCTTCTCACCACAGCTGAAGTGTGTTGTGCTGCCAGGTCAGGAGGTCAGTGCTGGTGGCCCACCTGCTTTCCTGAGTGGCTATGAAGGGCCAGATAGCATCAGGCTGACACTTGTCACCAGCAGAGCAGAGGGTGGGATGTGCCTGACAGCCTGACCCTCACACAGTGTTTCTATCCTTTATTCACTGATGCTCTCTGATTTCTTTGCTGGATGATGGTTTGCGGCATTGTAATCAGCACTTCCTTTTTATCATATCAACAGAAATTTTAGCTCCTCCACGTCTCTGAAATCAGAAGCT
Organism: Climacteris rufus; assembly: GCA_013398175.1. Classification (NCBI taxonomy): domain Eukaryota; kingdom Metazoa; phylum Chordata; class Aves; order Passeriformes; family Climacteridae; genus Climacteris; species Climacteris rufus. Next base: position 28,507 of record VZRZ01004882.1, read on the forward strand.
ATATAACTTAAGCCCTCCTTAAAAGTATGCACTGCTAACTGAGCTGACCAAGTAAATGATGGATTTATGCAAATGTAGTGGCTGCTGACTGATTGCATTGGAACATACAGTGCCTATGTCCTGTCAGTGCAAGGAAGCGTGGCCAGGGCCCTGTGCAGCCTCCAAAGTATGAGCCAATAAACTGTGTTGGACAGAGTGTGATTATCTGAAATATGTAAGAGAAGTGGAAGCTGAAGCTATAACAGAAATAAGATACATATATGGTGCATTAATCATAAATGCTTGGACATGTGTTGTCTGTCTAACCCAGCACGTTCACAAAGAGCCCGTTGTGGCTGGAATTTTACAGGGTCTGTCCTGAGTTATGTTTGTGCAGCTCAGTGAATAGCTGCATTTGCAGTGAATAAGAAGAATGTAAAAAATGTTAAATAGTGTTTTATTGCAGATTTAGAATGAGAAATGACCTGTAAGTCTACAGAGTGCTGTTAGTCAGAAATATTTTAAATAGTTGTGCCTGGCGAGGGCAGCCATTCAAATACAGTGTGTGCTGTCTGCCAGAAGATGGTGCCCTAAAACACACTCCAATTTCAATTCTTACAACCTGCCATCAACTGCAAATGAGAATTTAAAAACACAGATCAGAACAAAGTGATTTGCAAACAAATCACCCAAGTCCAAATACATATTAGTATCCAAACTTCATATTCCAAAATGTTTGCTTATACTTAGCAACATAAATTAACATACACGAGCCAAATAAGCAAAATACAGCTACAACTGCAAAGAAATTCAAAGCTTCTGTCTCCCAACCCAAAATAAAAACATTTCTTGGCATAATTTTTGTATCAATTTCACAAGGGTTTGGGGTGTTTTGTGTATGTTTTGATTTGGTTTTTCACATCAGGCTTAGAAGAGATGAGAGAAAATGAATAATCTATTACATTCCTCACTAAGAAACCAATCAACTTTAAAACTGGAAAGCAGTTACCTTGTGGATGCCAAGGTGTAATTTCATTGATCTCTTAATGCTGGAAACAAAGAAGGACCTTGCAAGAAATAAGGTAGCATCCAGTTCAGTAGGCAAATCTGTGGAGCAGCTTCAAATGGTTCAGTTGATGAAGTGAGACAAAGAAGTCCCTCCTGCACTGTGTCAGGTCTGATATAACACACACACTGCAACACAAGTCATGGGATTTTTGCCATTGTCTTCAACAGGGCTAAAGCTTCCTCGGGGAGTTCCCACCCCGACAGATTCCCTGCTTTGTTGGTAACAAACTGTTTGCAGCTCAGGGAAGCAGGGCCCAGCAGGTCTCCCTGCCTGCTGGCCTGGGCACTGCTCCCTTGTAGGCACTGGCAATTACAGGGAACAGGAGTGCTCTGCCTGGGAGGCCTGGCCAGCTGATATTCACAGATCAATAACTCCACCTGGCTGCTTTGCTCCCTTTAAGGCTTAGACAATTGGGTTTATTTAACAGAAGCAGCTGGCTTGCCTTAATATCTGATTTACTGATATAACTTAAAATCAGGCATGAGGATTATCACACCAAACCATGAAATGAAGTTCAGCTTTTATCATTCTCCCACAGTTCTTGTGCTCTTAGTTGCAGACGTGTCAGTCTTTTTCCACTCTATACTTTGCTGCAGTATATATTTTGCTGCTGGTTGTTGTAATTAGCAAGTATATTGAAAATTAGGTGGGGAGAAAACCACATCAAGATTGTCAGGTTGTAACTCCCCAGTATTTCTGGTTGTCATGTATCTAACAGCAAGGAGAATGACGGGGCTGCTTAGTACAGCAAGAGCAGCTTTACCTCCACACTTCTTGCATGCACAGCCTGGTAGAGATGGTCCTCTCTGATGTGAGAAGTGCAGCAGTGCTTGTGTGTGCTGTGTGCCACTGCAAACATTTATTTCACCTGTATGGTCCACACCTGGGGCTGTGCTGTGGGTAAATGTGATGTTCTTTATGTCAGAAGGGCTCAGGAGCATTGCCCCTGCAGCAGGGCTGAGACAGGAACATGGTGCCAGGATACTCTGGCCCAGGAGTTACTTACCAAGTGTAAGCTTTCAAACAGTAAAAGTGATTTTTGTCATTGGATCCCCATTGCTTACTAAAAAGGGCTGTTTTCTCAGATACTCCAGTGTGTTTTCCCCACGAGTTCATACTCAACAAAGCATGTGCTTTCATGACTTCTGTACCAATAGACTCAGTGCAGAAACCTGTTTCCTTGCTGGCTGCAGAAGCAGCACAGAGCTGAGCTGCCTTAAAAGGCAGAGCAAGGGCAGACTTGGGGCTTAGAAGGACAGAGCTACAGAAGGACACTGTAGCTTCAGCCCTGCAGTTCCTGCTATAAGGACACCTGCCCAAAATGCTTTCTTGCCTGAGCAAACAGGCAGGGCTTCCCAGTATGTTCTACCCACTCTGTTAGATTAACAATAAAGCTATCCAGTGTTGTAAGGCTAAAAAAAGCCCCCAAACAATAAACCCTTAAAATAGGGCATATTTTCTTTACATGTGCTGTGATCAACCAACCTCCTAAGTTGTCAGTGAGTCTCTCCCAGTTTCTCAGGAAGACAACCTTACAAAAATTGGCAGTAAGCAGGGCAAAGTCAGAAAGAGGAGAGAACAGCCTCGCACAGGCCCCAGGAAGCACTGAGGGAGCTCTGCAGCAGTACACTCCAAGGCAGCAGGTCGAGGGATATCCACTGCCTCAAACAAACTTCATCCCCGGTGGGGCAGATGAGGCCTCCAGTTAAAGGTGTCTCCATGTGCTCTGTGGGAGGAAACTCTCTTTGTCCTTGGCAGGTGGGACGTGGCTGACAGCACAGTCTGTGTGTGCTGACAGCTTCAGCAGGGAGCCCAGGGCTGCAACGGGACAGGCACCTGAGCTGCTGCTTTCACCCTGCTCAGGCAGGGCACGTTTGCTGGGAAGGGTTTGCTGCTGATGCTGAGGGCCCTGTGTGAGCTGCAGCAGCGTTGGGCTGCACCAGACACACCGGGACTCACAGCTGCAGGAGGTGCCTTGGACCATCACACACCTGCAGGCTACACTGAAATGGAACTTGTTCCACAGGTACCACACGTGGTAACAGCTTGCTCAGGAGATGGGCAAAAAGTGTAATGAAAGATGTGAACATAGAAGAGAGCGCTTGGCTCCCAAGAGTGGTGTTGTTTGCTTACGTGGGCTGCCTCTGCCAGGTCTAACAGATTTGTTTTTCAGGTCTTGCTCTGCACATTTGCATGGTTTATTGGATTTCTTTTTCTTTGCCTGCCACCCCTGCACACACAAGAAAACAGATTGCCAATCAATCGCCCTCCACAGCTGGGGACATTTTTGAGTACACAGTTGCTTTTAATGTTTAATTAGGTCTGATAACAGAATAAAATGTTCTTGGCACAGCAGAGCGCCTATAGCTCAAACTTGTACCTTATTTCTCTCCTCACAGGGTGTTCAGCACCCAGCAGTGTAAGGACATCCGTCAGATACCTGTTAGGGCTTTGTGTTGATGGCAGAAATGCTGACAAATGATTGTCAGGGAGCTGCAACTCAGTTGCAAAAATAAAAATGAGCCGTAGGCTACAGTTTAGTATCGGGGGTCTTAGTTCAGTGGCCGTTCTGGGGGATTGTTTTCTGACAGCCTTTCCTGTGAGCACACAGATGTAGATGGCAAGCGGCGCCGGAGCGTTCGTCACCCATCGACAGATGAAGCCCTTGCAGTTACATAGACAGTAGCTGCTTTTTTACACTCCTGTCAACTCGCAGATTGCTTTAGGCCACAATATGTTTATCATATGTCTTAACGCTGCCTTTTTTTTTTTTAATAAAATAAATAACTTAATAAATATCTGGCAACAGCCCTCAGCTGCCGTGCTCCAAACACAAGTCCTTTCAGCGGAGGCACCTGGCCAGCGCTGGGGGCTCCGCACAGGTGCGGGGCTGCTGCGACCCCCGGCCCCGGGGTGTCCGTGCGGGGAGCCCCGGCCGGGGCTGGGGCAGAGCCGCCCCTCCCGCCGCGGGACGAGGCCGCGGGAAAGTTCCAGCGAGGGGCGCGGGCGGCGG
>VZRZ01004898.1:3278-39708 GCA_013398175.1 Climacteris rufus
TACAAAATATATAAAATATACGAAATTTATAAAATATACAAAATACATAAAATATATAAAATATTTCTATCACACCTATCAATATTGACTCCTAGAAATGTATATTTTTACCTATAATTGCTACTTCCAAAGGTCACAGGAAGATGGGAAAATCAAACTTTGCCCCTTATTTTATTGGCAATTTTATATTTTGACCCCTGAGGTGGATCCCGGGATGCGAATTCCCGAGGGAAGGCGCCTCCCCCTCCCTGCCCAGCCCTGATTTTGTGTAAATCGAGAGGGAAAAGCTGGGAAATGGTGCCGGGTTTGGGGAGGGGAGCGAGCAGGAAATGGTTGGCAATCAGAGCTGTCGTGGGGATTGGGAATTGGCCTTTTCCCGGGAAGATAAATCCCCTGGAGGGGCCTCGGGAAGCTCAGGGGGGCTCTGAACAGAAGCAATCAGGGAAAGAGGCGCTGGAGGAGCCCTTGGAGGCTGAGCTGGGCCAGGCAGCTGCGGCTTCGTCCCGATTTTATGGAGAAACAGGCAAAAATTAACGTGGAAAATCTCCCTTAGATCCCTTAGATCCCTTAAATCTCCCTTAGATCCCTCAAGTCTCCCTTAGATCCCTCAAATCTCCCTTAGATCCCTTAAATCTCCCTTAGGTCTCTCAGATCTCCCTCAGAGCCCTCAAATCTCCCTTAGGTCCCTCAGATCTCCCTCAGATCCCTCAAATCACCCTTAGACCCCTCCAGTCTCCCTCAGATCCCTCTGCCCATCCCAGCACCCCCAGATCCACCCAAATCCACTTTTAGGAGGAGGTGGAAACACCAATCCGTGGCTCCTTCCCCTCGTTTTCCTTCTGCATCCAGAATTGGGTGAAATAGTTTAAAAGAGTGAATCCCGTCATTTAAAATTATTTATAAAATCAATTGCAAGAATCCCTGGGTGCACTTGAACCCCTTGGGTGTGGATTTGGGTGAATTCCTGGTGCTGGGAAGGGAACTGGAGGTTCCCCCCAGACCCTCCCAATTCCATGGGGAGAGCACTCCGGAGAGCTCCCAGGTCACCCCCAGGGGCGTTTGCCAAGCCCGAGCTGGGGCTGGAAACATCCAAAGCTTTAATCTGCCCTGGGAGTTTCCAGGGAATTTCCTGGTGCTCCTTAAAGGATGGAGCCTGGATGATTCCCTGGCCAAGGCACGGCACAGGATCTTTGGGAAGGGGTGGGATTTTGTTGCCTCAGACTCTGGAATAATTTGGATGTGAAGGAGCTGCTGCTCATGGAGGAGGATGGAGGGGTGAGTTTTGAGGTGCCATCCATCCCTGTCCATAAAATCCTTCTTTTTGGGGGGGATTTTGGGGAATATCAGCACGTTCTGGCTGCAGCATCCACCCTGGTCTGGAGGTGGGTGGGCAGGGGGACACAGTCCTGGAATAAAACCACCTGGTTTTCCTGGATAAAGGAGTGTCCTGGGCAGGGATTTATTCCTGGAATAAAACCACCTGGTTTTCCTGGATAAAGGAGTGTCCTGGGCAGGGATTTATTCCTGGAATAAAACCACCTGGTTTTCCTGGATAAAGGAGTGTCCTGGGCAGGGATTTATTCCTGGAATAAAACCACCTGGTTTTCCTGGATAAAGGAGTGTCCTGGGCAGGGAATTGTTGCTGCAGCAGAGGCTGCTCTGCCGAGTGCCTTCACCTGGGCTTTGCTGTCCTGGTTTTATCCATGCAGAACACGTTCCTGACAGATTTTTGGGTATTTTTTTCTGCTTCCAAGCAGCTCCAAAAGCTGTTTCCCCGTGGGAATAAACAATAATCCGGGTTTTCAGGGGAAGGGCTGCGCTCCAGCGTCCTTCAGGAGCCAAGCAAACCCTTGGGAAGGGCCAGGAGTCACTGGGGAGAAATGGTCCTTTGAAAGTTTCAGTCTGGGGACAAAAGGATCCAGATTTGTGTTTAATAGGATCCAGGATCATGTTGAAAAGGATCTGGGATTGTGTATAAAAGGATCTGGAATCACATTTAGAAGGACCCAGATTTGTGTTTTAAAGGATCCAAATTTGTGTCTAAAAGGATCCAGATTTGTATCTAAAAGGATCCACATTTGTGTTTAAAAGGACCCAGGATTGTGTTTAAAAGGATCTGCAATCCCATTTAAAAGGATCCAAATTTGTGTCTAAAAGGATCTGGAATTGTGTTTAAAAGAATCTGGGATCATAGTTAGAAGAACCTGGATTTGTATTTGAAAGGATTTGAATTTGTGTCTAAAATGATCCAGATTTGTGTTTAAAAGTACCTGGGTTTGTGTTTAAAAGGATCTGGAGTCTTGTTTAAAAGGATCCAGATTCGGGTTATAAAAGATCCAGATTCATGTTTAAAAGGATCTGGAATAATATTTAAAAGGATCCGGATTTGTGTTTAAAAGGATCTGGGATCATGATAAAAGGGATTTGGACTTATGTTTAAAAGGATCCAGGATAATGTTTTAAAGGATCTGGATTTGTGTTTATAAAGATCCAGCTTTGTGTTTAATTGAATTCATGTTTAGAAGGATCCAAATTTGTGTCTAAAAGGAGCCGGGATTGTGTTTCAAAGGATCTGAATTTGTGTCTGAAAGGATCCAGGTTTGTGTTTCCAAAGATCTGGATTCATGTTTAAAAGGCTCTGGGATCGTGTTTAAAAGAATCCAAGTTTGTGTCTGAAAGGATCCAGATTCGTGTTTAAAAGGATCTGGAATCACATATAACAGGATCTAAATTTGTGGTTAAAAGCATCAGGAATAATATTGAAAAGGATCTGGGATCTTGTTTAAAGGGATTTGGATTCATGTTTAAAAGGATCTAGGATCATGTTTGAAAGGATCTGGAATAATATTTAAAAGGATCTGGATTTGTGTCTAAAAGGATCCAAATTCTTGTTTAAAAGGATCTGAATTCATGTTTAGAAGGATCCAAATTTGTGTCTAAAAATATCCGGGATTGTGTTTAAATGGGTTTGAATTTGTGTCTGAAAGGATCCAGGTTTGTGTTTCCAAAGATCTGGATTCATGTTTAAAAGGCTCTGGGATCGTGTTTAAAAGAATCCAAGTTTGTGTCTGAAAGGATCCAGATTCGTGTTTAAAAGGATCTGGAATCACATATTAAAGGATCCGGATTTGTGGTTAAAAGGATCCAGATTCATGTTTAAAAGGATCTGAATTCGTGTTTAAAAGGATCTGGGATTGTGTTTAAAAGGATCCAAATTCATGTTTAAATGGATTTGGGATCCTGTTTGAAAGGATCCACATTCATGTTTAAAAGGATTTGGGATTGTGTTTAAAAGGACCTGGGATTGTTTCTCCCCTGGAGCCCTGGAATTCTCCTGGAATTCTCGGGCAGAGGAGGCAGAGGAGGCTCAGGGATGATTTAGGAGCCTCCCAGGGCCGTGAGAGGTTCATCCATCACCCGCCCCTGCCTCGGCAGTGCCCACGCGCCCGATCCATTCCCATTTATCCTCAGGGAACAGGCAGATCCCTGAGCTGCCAAAAATCCTGGGGATTGATGTCCTGGAAACTCCAAACCCGGAGGATTTGTGCTCTGCAGGGAGAGGAATTAAACTGCACAGGTTTCTTTATGTCTTGGGTTGGAATACCCAGATTTTCCACCCTTTCCTATCCAGATTTCCAACCCCTTTTCCTGCCCTGGCTCTGCTGGCTCTGACTTTTCCCCCTCGCTGGAAAAGTGGCCGTAAAAAGGGATAAAAGTGAAATATTGGGAGGTTTTTGTGCACGGACGCAGAATGGAGCTGTTCCACAGGGGCTGAGTGGGGGAATGGGGATTAAATCATCTCCACCCTCTGCAAAGGGGGTTCAAACCTCTTTATTCCTCCTCCACTCTATTCCTGGAGAATCCCATTCTTTGGGAATTGTGGCATCTTCTCTTTTAAGCCTGACCAGCAACTTTTTGTCAGCAAAAAAAGCCACTTTTTGTCTCAAATCAAGCAGCCATTGATGCTCTGCCTGCAGGTCTTTAATGTTCAGCTCATCCCGAGGGCAGAAGGGTTCAGGAGCAGCTTCTCCAGCCTCAGCTTTCCCTGTCTCCTGTAAAAGTCCCCGGGAATTAATTTATGGGTTCATTTCTTCTGCTTTTGTCTTGTATCACCCTCGTTATCGCTCTTCTTGTCTCAGCCTTTCCTGTGCTGAGCTGCGGGAGGAACTGGATGATCCAGAACGGAATATTTTCCTTTATCAGCCCCCGGGGGCTGCCTGGGAAGCTCCTGGGGTTGGTGAAAAGGGAGGATTTGGAGAGATTTTTGGATTTTCTGGCTGTTTGAAGTTTGTTTTCCTCAGTGCTGAGGCAGCCGCGGGCTCTCCCTGGCCGGGCTGGGAGGTCACAGCTGGAATTGGCTCAGATTAATAAATAATCAGGGATTTCTCTGGTGCTTTCACCTTATTCCAGGAGTTTTCTGTCTTGCCAGCTGCATCTCATGGAACCATGGAGCCATGGAATGGTTTGGGTTGGGAGGGACCTTAAAGCCCATTCAGTGCCACCCTCAGGGACACCTCCCACTATCCCAGGTGGCTCCAAGCCCCATCCAGCCTGGCCTTGGGCACTTCCAGGGGTCCAGGGGCAGCCACAGCTTCTCTGGGAATTCCATCCCAGCCCCTCCCCACCCTCACAGGGAAGAATTCCTCCCCAATATCCCCTCTAAATCCACCCCACTTCACCTTAAATCTCCTCTTTCCTGCACCCCCCTCCCATCCAAAACCCCTCTGGAGTCACCCTGGCTTTGGGATGTGGCCGTCGGGACAGCTCCCAGCTCCTTCCCTGGGCTGGCTCCTGCAGAAATCCCAGCCTGGTTTATTCCCACCTCAGCCTCGCTGCTTCCCGTCCATCCCTGACCTTCCCGGGCCATTTGAGCTGGAATTTGGAGGCTCCTGCTCTGGGAATGAGGCGGCAGCAGCCTTGCCCCGCTGCCAGCCGGTCTGGAAGTGTTTCCTCGGGATCACCTCAATATTCCAGGCGGGTTTAACCTTCTGGGAGATGGAATTTGGCCTCCAGACTCCCTTCTAGGGCAGAGAGGAGTCAGGAAAACCAAACCGCCGGAGGAAATGTGGGAAGGGATCGCTCTGGGCAGCCTGGGCAGTGCTAATGTAAAACGGCCCTAATTATTCCCAAAACTGGGAGGAGATCTGCCCTGGAGCCTGCGGAAAAGCCATGGGGGCTTTTCCCAGTTGGGATTTGGGAAGAATTAAGGACAAACAAAACAACATTGGAGGCTCATTAAAGGAGAGGAAGAGCAGCTCCAAGCTCGGCTGCTCTGGGGAGGGGGGTGATTAATCAATCCCCAGGGTTTTTGTGGGAATTAGGCAGCATCATTTATTGGGAACGTTTGGATTGATGAGCTCGTTAATGGGCCTGGCTTCGATGAGCGTTAATTTAATTAGAATGGAGCGACTCTTCCCTGACTCAGCACCCTGAGCAGGAGAGAGGTTTTGGTGGGAAGTTTATCTCCAGGAAATCCGGGCTTTGCTTGGTGCTTTGTGCTGGGAGAGATCCTCGGGCACCTTCCCAATCCCTCCCCAATGCCCCTCCCCGGGATGCCGGGAGACACCTGGAGACACAGCCACCCTTTCCACACAAAGAGCGAATTTTGGCCAAAATTCCAGGAAAACCCAGAATTCTGATCATCAGTTTCTTGCTGGCCTCGTGATCCTGAACTCGCTGCAAACCTGGGGCAGCTCCAGGCAGGATCAGATCCTGGTTAAGGTGGATTTTTCCTCTTTCTTTTGCCGCTGGAATCTTCCTGAGGAGGAAATTCCTGATTTATGGGCTCTGGCAGACAGGGGAAGGGAATATCAGGGATGGTGCCAGAAGGGAATATCTGGGATTTTGCCAGCAGTTCATTCCCAAGTGTGCCTGGCAGTGCCTGTGGCTGCTGCACTCCTCGGGAATGCCAGAAAGTGCCACTTCCCCCTGTGTCCGTGGGTTTGGGGCACTTTTTGGGTGAAGAAGAGCTGGATTTCACTCCGGCTCCACAATTTCCCAGCTTGTGCTGGAGACCTGGATTTGTGGCTGCTTTCTTGGCAAATCCCCCCTAAATTGGGAGGGAATTGTGGGGTTTTCAAGGCGAAGTTCCAAATTGTGGGGTGTCCAGGGGGGGCTGAGCATTCCCTGTGGGACATCCTGTTCCCTCTTTTAGGGAATTCCAGGCAGAATCTGCCGTCTTTCTCCCTANGACGTGCTGTTTTAGGGAATTATAGGAATCCTCTTTTAGGGAATTCCAGACAGAATCTGCCGTCTTTCTCCCTAATTAACACCAGGTTTTCCCTGCTTTTTTAATGACCATGAGCTGAGCTCTGTTTTGGGCTTTCCCTCCTGGGAATGGGGAGTTTTCCAACCTGGTCCTTTAGGTCCTGGCTGGAGGAGCTGCACGGCGCAAACTGAGCCCGAAGGGAGGGAATGGACACAAAATCCGTGCGTGGTGGGAAGGGCCAGAGGGAGGAAACCCACCCGGCACAATGGGATCAAATCCTCATTTCCTGGGAAGAGCTGCAGGGTTGGGGATTCCAGAGGAGCTTCCTGTGGCTTTGTAGAGACAAAAATTCGTCCTGCTGAATTTGGGGCATTTCTTGGTGCACCGATCCAGCCACGAACACAGCGCAGTCCCCACCCAGGTCTGAACCCCAGGCCTCTGTCTCTGCTCAAAGTGGGAAGAGTTGGAATTTTGTCCTGCTAAAAAGAGCCCAAAGCCCTCAGGTTTCTTTTTTCCCTTGGGTTTCAACCAAGGTTGAAGAACAAAAACGTTCCCAAGAGGGAATTTCTCCCTCCTGCTGCAGCGCTGGGGGATCTGGAGCCCTGACCCCCCAACAACCCCGTTTAAGAGGAATTTCCATGGATGTGGGGATTTGCACTTGTCACCTCCTTAATTAAGGGGTTCTTTGCCTAATTATGCCTGGCCTGTTGATTTAGGTGTTGCTGCTGCAGTGGGGAGCAAACCCCAGGCCAGAGCTCATTAGTGGGTGGTTAATTAAAACCCTGATGATTTGGGGGCTGGGGTTTTGCTGCAGAGCTTTTGCTGATCTCCAGGAATAATTTTGGGGTGTGCAGATCCCTGACTTTGGGAACTGTAAGAAACCGGTGGTCAGAGTTGATGTGGTGGGAATGATTCACCTCAGTCCCAAATCCTGCTTTTTTTAACGGGTTTTTGGGATTTTAGCTGGTTACCATGGGAACTGCCCGCCTTCCTTCTGCTGGGGAGTCTCCAAAATTGCTGAGGGGGGAAACCCTGGGGAGAAGAGAGTGAGAGGTGAGCTGAGCTTTGCTCTCCACCCTTGGAGAAGATGGATGTGATCCCAGAGAGGGCCCAAAGTGTTGGGAGTGTGATGGGAGTGGGCTGGAATGACACCAAACCTCCTGGTTTATGTCCTTTGCTCCACCAGGATCTGGATTTCCTGACTCAGTTTGTGGGTTATTGTCTGTATTCCATGGGATGGATGATCCTGCATTGGATGTCCAGCCTGGAAACCCCAGTGTCCAACCACCCCACCACACTGGGATATTTGCTCCCACTGCTCCCATTTTCCCTCTTTTCCTGAGCAGATTTTGGCCACCTGGTTCTTCCCATCCCTCCTTCCCCACTTCCCCAAGGAACCCAACTCCTCTCCCTGCTGGGACCAAGGCCTTTGGAAGAGTTTTGCGGGTCCCTGGGGAGCAGATGATGGAATTCTGGGGTTTCTGAGTGTTCCAAAGCAACTCCCAGTCTCCAAGTGTCCTTGTTAGACATGGACATGGAGCTGGGCTGATCCTTCCCTTCCTCATTCCAGTTCTTCTGGGTCCTCCTGCTGATCTTCCTCACGGAGCTGCTGCTCATCTTCATCGAGATCATCTTTGAGAACAAGGTGGGTGCACCCAGGGGGGCTCTGGGTGCTGAGGGGTGACAGACTCGCTGTCCCCGGGGAGGCAGAGCCTGGAGGGTCTGCAATTCCTGAAAATGGAGCTGTTTTCCCTTTGCTCCTGCTCTCCCCGGGCTGCCCAGGGATGCTCCAAGCCTTTGGTGGATCTCCAGCACCACCCAGAGCTCTCCCTGCAGCTGCAGCTCCCGGGGCCACTCCCAGGAAAACCCTGCGGGGTTTTGCTCAGGGACTCCTTAAGCTGCTCGCCTCAATCCCGTTAATTGCTGGCTCCAAGGGCAAGGACAGGTTGGAATTATTGCTGAGGCAGCAGGATGGGAAATGCTTCCCCTGGATGCCTTTCCTGGCCACCCTCCCTGTGCTGCAGGAACGTCCTGGTTCCAATTTCACCTCCCCTTGCAATCCATCAAACGATTGCGCTGCCAGCATCGATCCCTGCCGGCCCAGGGAATGCACCAGGCAGGAGAAATCCCTCTGAACTTGGGATTCCAGCCCCGAAAATGGATTCCCTGATGCACAAATTGCTCAGGGCTCTCAAAGCCGTCACAGAACCCTAGAAAGGTTTGGGTTGGGAGGGACCTTAAAGCCCATCCAGTGCCACCCTTGGGGACACCTCGCACTGCCCCAGGCTGCTCCAAGCCCCATCCTACCCGGCCTTGGGCACTGCCAGGGATCCAGGGGCAGCCACAGCTTCTCTGGGAATTCCATCCCAGCCCCTCCCCACCCTCACAGGGAACAATTCCTTCCCAGTATCCCATCCAACCCTGCCCTCTGTCCATGGGAAGCCATTCCCTGTCTCCTGTCCCTCCAGCCCTTGTCCCCAGTCCCTCTCCAGCTCTCCTGGAGCCCCTTCAGGCCCTGGCAGGGGCTCTGAGCTCTCCCTGGAGCCTTCTCCTCTCCAGGTGAGCACCCCCAGCTCTCCCAGCCTGGCTCCAGAGGGGCTCCAGCCCTGGAGCAGCTCCGTGGCCTCCTCTGGCCTGGCTGCAGCAGCTCCACACCCTCCTGTTGGGGTCCCAGCTCTGCAGGTGGGGTCTCACCTGAGCGGGGCCGAGGGGCAGAATCCCCCAGAGCTGCTGCCCACACTGGGCTGGATTTGGGATTTGTGATCCTGGTGAGCCCCAAGGGGAAGGGGAGACCATGGGGGAGGACTTTGCCTTTTCCAGCCGACTCCATCCAGCAGCTCCCCAGACCCCTCTGATCCCTGGAAAAGGCGCTGCACTTTCTTCTCCAAGGAAAACCAGATTGCTGGAGCCCTTCCCGCACAAATGACTCTGTGCTGCCACTTCCAGGCTGGGTTTTTTTGGGGAAATTCAGCATTAAATCCTTTGCATTGCCCCAAAGATGCTCAGCCCCGTCCTGCACTCCAGGAGTGCACTGGAGAAGCTCTGGTGCCACCAGGGGAAGGGATGGAATCCTTGTGCTGGAACTCCTGGATGGAGCAGAGCCCATTAGGGCCTAAATTGTCCCTTAATTTAATTTGAACAGGGCAATATCAAAACCTAATTAAAACCCAAACAATGAAGGAGGAGGGAGAATAGACAAACCTGACAAGCGATGAATCCACTTGACCTAAAATTGTTTGGAGGCACAAATCTGCCTTTGGAACAATGGTTGTTTATTAAACTCGTTAAAAACAGATTTAATTGGATTTTATATTAAATAAGGAATTAATTCAGTGGCCTTGGAGCTGCTGAACATTCAAATCAGCTTCGTTGATATGCAAATGAGGCGGGGAGATTAATGGGTTTGGTTTCCTTGGAAGGGAGGGGGCGGAGAGTGAGCAGAACCAGCACTGAATTAACCCCAGGACATTTCACTCCCACCCTAAAATCGGGATTTAATTCCAGAGGGACCCCGGGATGAGCCTTTTTGGGGATAACCAGCAGGAAATGGTAAAACCGGGCGTGGTGTTGGTCTTCATGAGGAGCAAAGCAGGAATGAAAATGTTCCTACAGCTCCCCCTGAGCAGCTCCTGGGAGCTGTTTGAGATTCCCAGGGCTCATCCCTGGCACGTTTTCCTCCCGTTCCCGTCTTCTCCTCCCCGTTCCTGCTTTCCCAACCTCTAATTTTCTTGTCAGAGGGAATTGTGAAAAGCAACATTTTCTCCTTCCCTCCCTCCTCGCTCTCACCTGCTTCTAACTCAGAGAGAAAGTTCTTTTTTCCCTTCATTAATATTCCTGCCTGGTTTGTTGGGAATCAATCCATGCTGGGCTCTGCCGTGGATATTGGGAGCCTCCGTTCCTGCTCACCACGAACCTTCCCAGGATTCTGTCCAAGGCATTTTTGATCCCCTCGGTGCTGAATGGGAAGCACCTGAAGTGTCACAGCATCCCCAGAAGGAGCAGCAGGGACGGCCCCAACCCATCTACAGCGATCCCTGATGGAATTTCCAAGCAATTTGTTGGGATCAGGAAGGACCCAGGGCTCTCTGAGGGCTCTGCTCCCACGTGTGTGGCGTTTATCCGTGGATAAATCACCTCTCCCAGCCCATTTCCCTTCCTGTGGCAGCAGAACCCTCTGCCAGGGCTTCAAATCCTGATTTTCCACGGGGTTGAGGAGCTTGGAGAAGCTCTGGGAGAGCTCACTGGGATTCAATTCAACCGAGCAGAAAAAATCTGGTGGGCAGAGGTTTGTGGGTGTTTGGGTGTGCAGGGAGCAGAGACGAGTTCCTAATCCACACAGCTCCAAAATGAGGGATTTTGCCCCGGGAAATTGGCTTGGGACTGGGTTAAATTCCTACTCCAGTGCCAGCTGTGGAAATCCTGGAGTTTTGAGCTGTTTTCCCTCTGTTTTTCCATGTCTGAGCCGCAGTTTTGGGTTTTTCCACCCCCAGATGAACGAGGTTTTCCACTCCAACATCCAGGAGGGCATCAGGCACTACTACGACGACCTGGACTTCAAGAACATCTTGGATTTCGTGCAGGAAAAGGTTTGGTTTGGAGGAGGAGGGAGTTTTCCAGGGGATGGTTAATCCCATGCCCTGTTTCCCCTGTATTTTCAGTTTATTCCCATCCCTGGGATGTTTTCCTCGAATTTCTTGACCTGTTTGGGTTTGCAGTGGGGTTTTTTTGCCCACTTTTGCCTCGTGCTGCTCCCCAAGCTCAGCCCAAAAGGACTTTTTGGGTTTTATCCTGACATTTGTGTGCCCAGCAAGGAGCAGCAGCTGCTCCCATGCTTGGAGCAGACCAGGATATTTCTATTTCCATATTTTAGTGGGAAATTGATGCTTGGAAGTTTTTTATATCTTCCCAGCCTGCCCAGAGAGAGCAGGAGGAGGGAATTAAATAAATGTTAAAGCTGCTCCAGGGCTCCAGCAAGCCTTGGGTTGACCCCCTGGATAAATCCGTTTCTCCTGGACAGGCCCTGATTCCCATGGGAAAACTGCAGATCCATGGGGGCTGGAAGAAGAGAAGACCTCCACTCTCTCCATGGAATCATTTGGGGTTGGAAAAGCCCTCCAAGACCAAACCCAACCGTTCCCCAGCACTAAACCACGTCCCCAGTGTCACATCCACAGGTTTGGGAGTTTTGGGATGTGGGATTGCTCCTGCTTTCTGCAGGGAAGCTCTGAGCATTTGCTAAATGGGGAAAGAAAGTGGAAAACCCCCCAAAACCTGAGGAGGGGATTTGTGGGAATGGCCTGGGTGGGACTGGGGGAGCAGGGCCAGGCTTTGGAGGCAAAGCTTCTCCCAGGGCACTTGGGATGTTCTCCCCTCAGCCCCACTTCCCTCATTTTATCTTGGAGCATCCTAAATCTGCCAGTCTGAGCTCTGGCTTTGGAGGAAAGGAGCCTGGGAAGCTCCTTCCTCTTGGAAGTGCCTGGAATTTAAAAATTTAAATCCAAGGGTGCCCTCGGGGCTCCTCCCTTGGCTTTAGGGCCTGGCTTTGGGCTCGTCCTTGTTGAGCTGAGCTCATTAATCAGGCCAGGAACCCTCTGGAGGCCTCAGGACCTGCCTGACTTGGGGAAAGATTGGAATCTTTTCCAAGTTTTGCTCCAAGCTCCCCTAGAGGAGGCTGGAATTCCATGTGAGTGATAATGGAGCTGCTGGGAGCAGCCAGGAATTCCCTGTTGGGGCTGTTCCCTACAAGCCCTGGCAGGGAGGTTGAGCCACAAATCACCGGATAAAGTGGATTTATTTATGGGAAAGTTCCTGCATCTCAAAACAATCTGGGATCAGGCTCTTTTTACACCTTTTCATGGCATTTTTACGCCATTCCGTGGCATTTTTACACTATTCCGTGGCATTTTTACACCATTCCATGGCATTTTTACACCATTTCCCCCATCTGCTCCTTCACTGGAGTTTTTCCTGCAAGTTTCCAGCAGCACATCCTGATCTGGAACTCCCTCTGGACCAAGAGAAGCTTTGGCCACTCCCAAGGGTGCTGATAAACCTTGATCATCCCCAAATTTTATCTTGGTTGCCAGAACGAGCAGCTTGTTGGTTTTATGGGATCCTGAGATTCCCAGACTGGGAGCAGCAGCAAAGTCTTGGAAGCAGCCGAGGGCAGGACCAGGGGGGAGCCTGTGCAGGGGAATTGCTGCTTTTAGGGGAAGGGAATTTGATTTTAGGGGAGCTGAGCAGCCCAGCTCACCCTGAGAGGATGAAAACTTGAGTCAGCTGGAAGGGGAACAGCCAGATCCTGAGGGAGAACACCCAGATCCTGGCAGGGGAACACCCAAATTCTGAAGGGGAACACCCAAATCCTGAAGGAGAACATCCAGATCCTGAAGGAGAACACCCAAATCCTGAAGGGAAATGTCCAGATCCTGAAGGAGAACATCCAGATCCTGAAGGGGAACCCCCAAATCCTGAAGGGAAATGTCCAGATCCTGAAGGAGAACCCCCAAATCCTGAAGGGAAATGTCCAGATCCTGAAGGAGAACCCCCAAATCCTGAAGGGAAATGTCCAGATCCTGAAGGAGAACCCCCAAATCCTGAAGGGAAATGTCCAGATCCTGAAGGAGAACCCCCAAATCCTGAAGGGAAATGTCCAGATCCTGAAGGAGAACCCCCAAATCCTGAAGGGAAATGTCCAGATCCTGAAGGAGAACCCCCAAATCCTGAAGGGAAATGTCCAGATCCTGAAGGAGAACCCCCAAATCCTGAAGGGAAATGTCCAGATCCTGAAGGAGAACCCCCAAATCCTGAAGGGAAATGTCCAGATCCTGAAGGAGAACCCCCAAATCCTGAAGGGAAATGTCCAGATCCTGAAGGAGAACCCCCAAATCCTGAAGGGAAATGTCCAGATCCTGAAGGAGAACCCCCAAATCCTGAAGGGAAATGTCCAGATCCTGAAGGAGAACCCCCAAATCCTGAAGGGAAATGTCCAGATCCTGAAGGAGAACCCCCAAATCCTGAAGGAGAACATCCAGATCCTGAAGGACAACACCCAAATCCTGAAGCAGAACATCCAAATCCTGAAGAAGAACACCCAGATCCTGGCAGGGGAACACCCAGATCCTGGCAGGGGAACACCCAGATCCTGGCAGGGGAACACCCAGATCCTGAAGGAGAACACCCAAATAATGAGGGAGAACATCCAGATCCTGAAGGGAAACATCCAGGTCCTGAAGCAGAACACCCAAATCCTGAAGCAGAACACTCAAATCCTGAAGGAGAACACCCAGATGCTGGCAGAAGAGCAGCCAAACCTTTATTTTGGATAAAATACAGGCCCACAGCAGGCTCTGGTCACCATTTAGTGCCATTTCCCTCATTAAAACCTTGTCTGTGCCCAGGCCTGGCCTACTGAAGTCAGGCAAATCTCTCTGCCCTCCTTAGGTCTTGGCTTTGGCTTCAACCCTGCCTGAAGTGAGGCTTTAACCCAGGCCCAGCTGCCTTCTCACACCTAAACCAGTATTTACAGTACAAACAACCTTTAATTATGGTCTGAATGCCAGGAATTCCCATTTTCCATCACCAGGATGAGGGAGACAATCACCTGAATTTACCTGTGGACACCTACCCAGGAGCCAAGGGATCTGGGAATAAATTCCTCTGGAAAAAAGAACATTTCTGTGTGTTTGGGTCGCCCCTTTTTGCTGGGACACAAGGCTGGAGAACACAGGACTCAAACACCTGAGTTTGCTGCATCTCTCCCACCCCTCCTTGGCTTTTTTTAAAGGCTTTTTGCACTGCAAGTGAAAGAGGGAAGTTCCTCCTGCTGGGATTTGGATTTCCAAGAGCTGCCAGGGCTGCACTTCTTGCCCAAACTCAAAGAAAGCTCCTCAGGGGCTGCCTGGGAGGCTCTTCCCTTTGGTTTTCCCACTTGTTATTCCTCTGGGAGCTGCGGGAGTCCCTGTGGGAATAAAACCCACCTGGAGGCCGGGAAATAAATCAGGATTTTGTGCTAAACCTCTCCTTGGAGAGGAGGAAACTCCCCAGAGAGGCTCCCCAGCCTTGGCTGCCGGGGTTGGAACCAATTTTTGCACAGTTATAAAAGCAAATGGAAAAAAAAAACAACCCAACTTGTGGATGTTCTCCAGGGAGCAAAGGTCAAGATCCCTTTTGGGCTTTTCTTCCCTTTCTCCAGGCAGCTTTTGGAAGTTGGTCGCCCTCCCTGGCACCAGTGGGGCTAAAAGCAATCCAGGAATTCCAGGTGGGAAGTCAGGAATGGTGAATCTGTGTTTGCCCAGCTGGGGCTGGAGCAGAGCAGGAGGATCCCAAGGACTTTTCCTGCTTCCCTTGGCCGAGCATTGCCCAGAGCCCGCTGGAAGAGGGGAGCAGAGGCTCCCAGGGATAAACCTCTCCCAAAATCTGCTCCTGGGTGCGTGTGGTGCTTGAAAAAAATGGGGAAAACCTTTTTTTCCTGTTCTCCAAGCACCAAACCTTCCCTGCCCACTCCAGACTTTTCTTTTTGGGGGGAAAAATGGAAAGATTCCAATTATTTTCCACAAGGAGAGATGAGCTGGTGTATAACAAACTCATTTTTATTCCGTGGAGATCACAAAGTGACTTTCATTCAACTTCTTTTTATCTTCATTGTGCAAAGGGAAGAAAAAAAAGCAGCTTTCTTCCCCTTTGTAGCTGCAGGATTTGATCCCTAATTTATCTTGACGGGAAGAGAAATCCCTGTGAAGCTGCAGGGCCTGATTAGAATTTTGTGGAATGGCTGAGCTGCCTCCCAGAGCCGAAAAATCCATTCCTTAGGGTGTTGCCAGAGCCTTCAGTCCCTGGGGAAGGGGATGGATTTGTCACCTGGAATTAAATCACAGAAGTGGGGATGAGGCTGAGCCTGCTGAGAGCAAGGCCGGGTCCAAGACCGGGCTCCCACCTTGGGAAAGCTGCACTCAAATCCCTCTAGAATGGGAGAAATGGGATAAATGGGCCCAATTCCTGATTTTCTTTTTCCATGTGGTGCCTTCAGCTTCCCATGTGGGGTCCTGGGAGCAGGAAATAATTGGGGATTTCAGTGCTGGAGGTGGAGGTGCAGGACAGAGCTGGGGAGGAGGCTTGGGATTGAATCCTGGAATGGTTGGGGTTGGATGGGG
This sequence comes from Climacteris rufus, assembly GCA_013398175.1. Lineage (NCBI taxonomy): Eukaryota > Metazoa > Chordata > Aves > Passeriformes > Climacteridae > Climacteris > Climacteris rufus. The sequence continues at coordinate 18,639 of VZRZ01004898.1, forward strand.
TCTTAAAACTCATCTCATTCCATCAGGGACACCTCCCACTATCCCAGGTGGCTCCAAGCCCCGTCCAGCCTGGCCTTGGGCACTTCCAGGGATCCAGGGGCAGCCCCAGCTTCTCTGGGAATTCCATTCCATCCCATTCCCCACCCTCCCAGGGAGGAATTCCTTCCCGTTATCCCGACTCACCCTGCCCTCTCTCCATGGGAAGCCATTCCCCCTTGTCCCAGGGACATCAGGCTGATTCCAAACCCCTTTTCCAGGCAGAAGAAGCTTTTTAAAAAGTTTCCAGATGCTCCAGGGGTGGGGCAGCCACAGCTTCCCTGGGAATTCCATCCCTGGCCCTCCCCACCCTCCCAGGGGGGGATTTCTCCCCAACATCCCAATCAAATCCCAAACCTCTTGCAGTGTGAATCCCAGTCCCTCCAGGGCTGTTCAGCTCCACGTCTCACCCTCTCCCTCTGCTTTCCCTGCAGTTTTCCTGCTGTGGAGGGGACGAGTACCGGGACTGGCAGGTGAACCAGTACCACGCCTGCAACGGGAGCGGGGCCCTGGCCTGCGGGGTGCCCCACACCTGCTGCATCCGCAGGGTAAGCCCCAGGGCGTGGAAAATGTTCCTTATTCCAGTCAATATTCCAGGAAAAAGCTCTCTTCCATCTGGTTTTTCTGTGCTAAAGGGTTCCTGGGTGATGGCATTCCCAGCTTGGAAAAAGGTTTGGGGCTGCATGGGTGTGAAAGGATAAAGGAGCTGAAATGCAAATATTTGTTTATGGATTGCACCGGGTCTTGCTTTGCTGGGATCATGGAGAACGAAGTGCTGGGATAACTCTGTTGGTCCCATGGCAAGGAGTTGTTGGGAATGCCGAGGTTTTCAGCTGTGGGATAGAAAATGGTTGTGGGGATTGTTTGGGAAAAAAATGGCAGCAGCTTGGAAGGACTTGGGGGTGCTCACCTGGGGAAGGGAAGGATCCAGGGAGAGCTCAGAGCCCCTGCCAGGGCCTAAAGGGGCTCCGGGAGAGCTGGAGAGGGACTGGGGACAAGGGATGGAGGGACAGGACACAGGGAATGGCTTTTTACTTAAAAAGAGGAGGTTTAGATGGGATGTTGGGAAGGAATTCCTCCCTGTGAGGGCAGTGAGGGGCTGGGATGGAATTCCCAGAGAAGCTGTGGCTGCCCCTGGATCCCTGGAAGTGTCCAAGGCCAGGCTGGACGGGGCTTGGAGGAACCTGGGACAGTGGGAGGTGTCCCTGCCCATGGCAGGGGTGGCCCTGGATGGGCTTTAAGGTCCCTTCCAACCCAACCCATTCCCTGATTTTGGGATTCTCTGACTTGGCTCCATCCCACCATGGATCCTCCCGCTCCGTGTGCTCTCCCAGCCAGACACTGTGGGATTTGGAGGTTTTTGGGATCCTGTCCCTGATTCCTGCTCCTAACAAGGGGATTTTTGAGGAGTTTGCTGCCCACAGGGCTGGGAGGGCTTTGCCCAAGGAGCCCCCTCTGGGCAGGGATCGGGAAAAGCCTCCGGGAGCTGCAATCCCAACACCCTGGATGGAGCCGGGCTCCGGAGTGGAGCAGCTTTCCAGAGCCAGGAGCTTCTCCTGGGGGATTTTCACATCTGCAAATCAAAACCCCCCACACCAAGCAGGGATTTGTTGCAAGTGCTCTGACCCCAGATTGTTTAATCCAACCCTCCCTTCCATGGAATCCATCCGAGGAGAAAGCGTCAGGATCCAGGCCAAGGCAAGGAGAAAAGTCCAAATATCCCTGGTAGCTGCAGCCAGCAGTGCTGGAAACCTCCAAAAAAGGCTTTGCTGAGCACAATCCCGGCAGCAAAACCTCCTGGAGCTCCGGATCTCCGGGAATATCAGCGCTGGGGCCGAGCCTGGGCCCTGCCTGAGGCTTTGATGATGGCACAAGGAAAATTCCTCATCAGTCCTGTATTGTTGTGGGGCTTTTAATGGAAAAAGAGGGAAATCTGAAGTGGTTTAATTATCAGTGCGGGTCTGACATGCAAATCAGATGCAGAAATAATTGTCAGCTCTAATCAGGGCGTTGATTAAAGAATCCTAAAGCTCCTGGAGATGGAATTAGAAATTCCTGTGTTGAGGATGCGCTGGAGGGAGTCGAGTGCATTTTTAGGTATTTTTACTCTCCCTGTGGTTTTTGGGGACAAATTGGCAAAGAAAAGACCTCAGCAGGGAGAGACAAAAATCCCATTAATCCGGAGGGTGAGAAATTGGGAAACTTTTTGGCTTCCCAGGGAAATGATCAAGGCCAGGTTGGACTGGGGTAGTGGAAGGTGTCCCTGACATGGCAGGGGTGGCACTGGATGGGATTTCAGGTCCCTTCCAACCCAAACCATTCCAGAATTCCATGAGCTGGGTCTGGAGGATGCTCCAGTGAAGGAAAATCCACCATAAAGTCTCCATGATTTTTCCAAGAAAGCCCCTGGCTGTGGCTCTGACAAGCTGGAGAGGTTTTTTGAGAAGTGAGACCTCACCAAAGCACCAAAATCTCCCTGAGAAACAGAACCTGTTCCTGGGAAGCACCGAAATCAGGGAACAGATCTGGCCTTGTTCTTCAGACTGGGCTTGGCACTCTGGGTTAAGGAGTCAGCCCAACACAGCACCAGAATTCCAGGAAAAGGCTGGGGAGAGCAGGGCCAGATCCCTCAGGAAATTTCTGCTGGTACATAAAACAAGCAAAAAAAGTTGCTTTAAAGCCAAAGTGCCCCCCCATGACCCCAGTGCCCATAACCAGGGATCTGTAGCTCTCTGTTGGGAGGGTTTTCCTGGGAAGGGGGGGAAGCCCCTCGGGATGCAGGCGGGACCTGTGGGGGATCTCTGGGCATTCCTGGCTGGGTCTCAGCGATGTTTGAGTCCTGCAAACCCTTCCCACCAACATCTGTTCCGTGAGGGGCTGAAGAGATCTTGGGTGGGTCCTGGAGGGTGACCAGGGACCGCCTGGGAATGTGCAGGAATTCCCCTGCCTTGGGCTGAGATGGACACGAGGGTCCCGAGGGTTCCTGGTGCTCCAGAGGTCCCGTTTGAAAGAGAAAACCCCTGGATTAGGAAATTGGTAGGGATGTGTTTCAGCCTGGCATTAAACACAGCCACAAACCATTCCTGCTTTCCAAGGAGAGACTTTTTCCATCCCCAGGTCCTCCATGAGTTTTGTGTTGTATCCAGGACAGGCTGAGCTGTGATGACGACATCAAACATCCTCCAAATATCCTGGAATGGTTTGGGCTGGAAGGGAACTTAAGACTCACCCAGTGCCACCCCTGCCATGGGCAGGGACACCTCCCACTGTCCCAGGGTGCTCCAAGCCCCGTCCAGCCTGACCTTGGGCACTTCCAGGGATGGAATATCCATTCCCTGCCCATGGAATGGCCCTGGCTGTTGGGAAGAGTCTCCTCTCTGAGGTCAGAGACCTTCAGATGTTCCCAGGAAGATGGAACGGGCAAGCAGGGAGCTGCTTGGGGGTGTGAGCCTGGATCCTCACCCCTCAGTTCTTTTCCAAGTGGTTTTCCAGCGCACTGGTGCCTTATCCTGGGGAGCTGCAACTCAGCCGGGCCTCTGCAGGGTCCCCACATCCCCTGGGAAGTGTCACTGCTGGCTCTTGGCGCTGGTTTCAGGGACATCAGCAGATGCTGGGATGGAAAGGGCAGGAACAGCAGCCTCCTGCCCTCAGGGGGTTTTACACCTCCGTGTGTTGCTCCTTGGGGATCCCGGGAGGCCTCAAAATGCTGGAATTGCAATGGCTCCCGCCTGGATTTGTGTCAGGAGTTCCAGTTCAGCTCCGAACTCCCATGCCAGACCTTGGCAAAGGATGATCAAAGTTAAAACTTCACCTTTCTGCCTCCCACGCTTCTCCCAAAGAAAAGGTGGTGTGGGAATTGTTCAAATGGACGGAACTGGGGGTGAGGAGGAGGAAAAGTGGGGAGGAATTTGTGACGAGTCACAGCAGGGAATCCTGGAATGGTTTGGGTTGGAAGGACCTTAATACTCATCCAGTTCCACCCTGGGACACCTCCCACTGTCCCAGGTTGCTCCAACCTGACCCTGGACACTCCAGGGATCCAGGGGCAGCCACAGCTTCCCTGGGAATTCCATCCCAGCCCCTCCCCACCCTCACAGGGCAGAATTCCTTCCCAAATCCCATCTGACCCTGCCTTCTGGCAGTGGGAAGCCATTCCCTGTGTCCTGGATGTGTTCCCATGGTGGGAAGGCACAGCATTCCACCAGCCAGAATATCCAGAGCCCTGTGCTGTCCCTACAAGTGGGACTGAAGAACCAGGACAACCAGGATATCCAGAAAAATCCTTTTCTTAAATGGATGAACCAAAGAAATGGATCCTTGTGCAGTTCCTTTGTGCCTCTGGGAGTGACAGCATTTCCCTTGGGAGCATCCCAGATTCCCTTTGCCAGAGGTTTCCCACTCCAGGGTCCCAAAGCCTGGGTGGGATCTCCCTCGGAGATGCTGCTGATCCACAGATATCCCCGCAAGTCTCTCCTGTTCCCAGTTCCCTCAACCCTCCCCAGTTTTCTGGGACGTCTGGAAGAGGTGGGAGTTGGGATTTTTGGTAACAGCGAGTTCTGGGGTGGGTAGTGCTGGAATAACCTGGGATAATTCCCTGCCACTGCCAGCAGGAGCAAGGCTGGAGCCTGTCTGGAGCTGCACGTCCCTTTCATTCCGTGTCCCGCAGGAAAAGATGATTTCCCTCCACATGGGCCCATTTCTGTTTCCCCCGGAGCAGGGATGGGTTGGTTTGGGTGTCTGGGAGCTTGGATTGGTGTCAGAGCCAAGTTCTGGGGCAGAATCGTTGCAGCCCCTTTTTGTTGTTATGTCATGGGCACCAGGCCCTGTTCTGGAAGCTGCTGCTCGATCCAGGAAAAGAATTCCCCAAAAAACAAAGGAAAAGTCCAGAGAGTTGCAAAGTCCCCACCTGGGCTCAGGATGTGCTGGAGAAATTCCCTGGCTTTGGGCTTTTTTGAGATGAGCAAAAATCAGGTTTATAACACAAAATGTGTTGATTTCCATCCTGAGAGAGGCTGAGGAATTTGGAATTATTTTATTTTATTTTATTTCTATTCTGCTTTATGCTATTTGATTTTATTCCTTTTGATTTTATTTTTTATTTGATGTGATTTGATTGACACCCTGAAGAGCCACGTTTGCCTGGGATTTCTCTCCTTCCCTGCAGCTCTTGAAACATTTTCAGTTGCTCAACAAAGACCTCAAGCCTTGGGGGTGCCTAAAAATCTCAGGTTTCCCCTCAAAGTGCTGGAAGACTTTGGGGAAAACTCCCCCTGGATTTCTGGGGAGCCCAAACCCTTTAATTCCTGTGGAATTCCCTTTATTGTGAAGGTGAAAATCCAGGGAATGTTCTGAAGGAGCTGCTTTGCTCCCAGGTCTGGTCCTGGTTTAAACCACTGGGAAAGCCTTTGGGGGAGCTGAGCCTCCTCCAAACCTGCAGAAAACAGAAAGAAAAGTGCTTTAAAAATTATAATTCTATTTATTAATTATATTATATTTTTAATTATAATTATAATTAAAAACCCAAGAACTTCCTGCTGACATTTTACAGTTTCAGCCTCACCTCTGGGAGGGACCTGGGGTGGCACAGGAGGGGAGGGGAGGGATCTGCAGGTCCTGTGTTGGGAACCTCATCTGTTCCTTAATTTTAATTCTGATTTCTGCTGTTTCCTCGTGGTCTCTCCCTGGGATAAATCTGCTCCCATTTCTCTGTCCCAGGTCCCTGGAGGAGTTGTGAACACCCTGTGTGGGTACAGGACCCTCAACAAAGAGGTGACCTTGGGTCTGTGGGGGGTTTGCTGCTTCTCCTTCCCCAAATCCCTAAAACCAAACACCTCTCTGCAGGTGTCCCCCCCACCCCAGGCAGGCTGGGACTGCAGCTGGCTCTAAACTCAGTTTTAGTGCCTTTCCCTGGAATGTGGGGGTGCTGCTCGGGCTCTCAAGGCTCGTGGTGTCTTCAGCTCCTCCCTTGTCCCATTCCCAGCCCTCGCCATCCCCCTGGGCTCTGCTGGGCCCTTTGGGGATCAGCCCAGGGAATTGCTGGTGCTGGGTTGTGTTTTGGGGTCTGGGGTTGGGCAGCAGCTGGGTCTGGGGGGTTTGGGGTCACTGAAGGCCCAACAGCACCAAACTTCAACATTTAAACTGAACAACCCCTGAACTTAACACTGAAATTAGAACTGACATTAAATTTAGCAGAGGAACAGAACTTAATTAATAGCACTTAAACTCAGCAGAACTTAAACTCAACAGAACTTGAACTCAACAGAACTTGAACTCAACAGCTTAAGTTAACTTAATTTAAATCTTTAAACTTCACTTCTAACTCAAGTTAAACAATCCAGCAAATTCATGCAGGATTTGTTCACCTCCATGGTGACTCACAGGCCTGACTTCCTTATAAACCTGAAGAATCCAGGAGTGCAGCATTCCCAGGACATTTCCCATGGCAGGTTCACCCTCACAGGCACATGGACATGGGGTCTGTGCAAGGTTCCTGTGAGAAATCCATGGAATCCAGTGAGATTCCCACTTGGGATGCCTTTGCATCTTCTCAGCGGTGAAGGACGGGGATCAAGGAGTGGAGGGATCAGCCCAGGATCTGTTGTTGTTCAGGGATCCCCAAGTGCAGAAATGTGGGAGTTCCCAGCCTGGAGAGGCCCCACTCAGGGGGAGTTGGATGCTCCAGGGTCTCTCCGAGGTCTCATTTAGGGCCAAGATTTGTAGGGCCACAAAAGTTGGGATTTAATCACAGCAATGTTCAGGCCTCAGGTCGGAATCTTTGGAAGCCTGAGAACAAAAATCTCATCCCCCTCAGGCTGTGACTCGGGCCAAAAAAGCCCAATCCAAGGCAGTTCATGACAAAACCCAGGAGCTCCTGGGACAGTTCCTGGGAGCACACAAGGAATTTTTTCCATCTCTCTCTGCTCTTTCCCAGCGCCTGGAGCTGCTCAGCATCATCCACGTGCGGGGCTGCATCCACGCCGTGGGGCTCTGGCTCAAGGACAACTTCGAGGCCACCCTGGCCATCGTCTGCTCCCTGCTGCTCCCACAGGTACGTGGGGGATCCCATGGGAATCCTCTCCCGCATTCCCAGAATATTCCGAGTGGGAAGAGACCCACAAGGCTCATCCCAGTTTTGGGGTTATCAGCACCATCCCGACCAACAGAGCCAATCTCAGGCCTCAGCTGCTTTCCCTGTGCTGGAGGATGGAAAATAAATAATTTTTGGTTATTTTCCCCCTCCAATTCCGTCGGGGATTTTGAGCAGGAAGTGTCACAGCACTTCCCAGAGCAGAGTGGATGGCTGCAGGCTGACTCAGAGCACTCCTGAAATCCAATTAGGGACCAAATAAAAGCACCTGGAAGCCAATCCCAGGCCTGTGTCAGCACAGCAAATCCTCCCTGCTTTGTGTTCACAGCTCTCTTCAAACAGAGCAGAAATAGGAATCCAAATAAAGCAGACTACCAAATTCAGCTGTGTTTGCCAGGCCTCACAAATCCCATTTCCCTCTCATGGTGCCTGGGGATCCCAGCACCTTCCCAGCACAGGGAATGAAGCTTTTCCTGATGAGTATGGAGGGAAATTTGGGGGTGCAACCAGAGCTCTCCCTTTGCACCCTTTGAATGTCTCCCTTAGATCTTCCCTGAATTATTTTTTACCAAACTGTGATGATTTGGTGTGGATTTGACCCTTTTCTCGATTCATTTTGAGGCTTGTGAACAAAAAGCTTTGTCTTTGTGTCCGTGGCTGCAGCGTTGGGTTTGCTGGGGGGGGGTTGCTTCCCAGCTGTGGGGTTTTCTGTCCATGGGAATGGAATGATTCCTGGTTTTCCTGTGTTTCTGCTCGCAACAAAATGCAGGGAGGGGCTGGACAAAGCAGGAGCTGTGGGGGAATTGGGGTGGGTTTATCAAAGGCCGGGGTTGGCTGTGCAGATGGCCCCGAGCCAGGGGAGCTGCTCGTGCCCAATCCCGGCTGCTATTCCCGGCTTTTTCCGAGTGCTTCCATCCAAACTCACAAACGAGCACCGGGCACCTGCTGTGCTGCCCTGGGAAATGCAGGAACGGGGGGGAAAGCAATGGGATGGGGGCGACCCCTCGCAGGGCCCAACCCCGCAGCCTCGTCCATTAACAGCCGGCTCCTAATTGGGAAAACGGGGACAAATCCCTGGGATCGCTGAGCCTTGATGGATTTCGAGTGCCTGCCAGCACGAGCTGTGGTTGTTAAACGCTCTTCAGATGGAGAAGCTCGTCCTGCCCATCTGCTCCTGAGTTTCAGGGCTGGAAGATGGATGGGGTTTGGATGCTGTCGGGATTTGGAGGGAGCTTAGTTGTGAGTGGGGGTTGGTGCTGCCAGGAGCTGTCAGCCCACAAACAGCTTCATTCCCAGAAAGCTGGAGCGGGAATTGTCCTGGGGGGAAGGGTTTGGTGTAAGGAGGTGACAGAGCCGTGAATTTTGGGATGAGTGAAGGGATTGACCTCTCCCACCCCTGCCCTTTGTGTGTTTGTCACGTCCCACGTGGGACATTTGTCTCTGTGGAGCTGCAGAGCGCCTCAGTGGGAAACTGCCAGGATGCTGCAGGGAAGGCTGGGATTCTGATCCATGTCCTGAGTCCAGCTTTGGGATTTTTTACAATTTTCCTCACTGTTACTCTTCCTTAAGGTCAAACTGTGATCTTGGCTGAGCGCCAGGGCTCAGAGGCTGAGGATCTGAGCGTGGTTGATGTTCCTCATCCCAGCATCCCAGACTTGTGCCTGGATCTGGGGGAAGCACTGGCTCTTCCCAGGCAGGAAAAATGATCCAAGGACAGTTTTGGCTGACTTGGAGCACCCCTGGAGAGTGGACAGTTATTGTATTGTCTTTCCACCTTGCCCAGGTGCGAAACCATCCCACTTGGCCTTTCCATTCTGCAAGAAGTGCCTGAGTTCTGAAGTTTTCCTGCTTTTCCTCCCAGTCTGTGTGGGAGCCCAAGGACCCAGGAGAGGCTGCTGGGCTTTGCTTCCTCCCTGAGGGGGCTCAGGGAAATCTGCTGCATCCTGGTGGGAATTGCTCTGGTTGGGAAGTTGAGGAGACAGGGAAAGATCCTGCCTGGATCCAGCACCACAGGCAGCTGCTCTCCCAGCCCATGTGGGGCAGAGGGAGTTTGTGAATTCAGGATCCCTCCAAATCCATGAACATCTCTGCCTTTTTTAAGTAAACCATGGGAAAAGCCCAGTCCCCCTGGAGGGGTGGGAAGTGCTTGGGTTCATTTGTCTTCTCTTGAGCGAAGCACAAACACAAAATTCATTTCTGCCTCTGCAGAGCTCCCTGAAATCTCTTTTTTCTCATTCCCGTGTTTCATTCCGCAGCAGCAATCCCGTCTCCCTGCCCTTCATCCCACGCACTCCGTGTCACTCCAAAGGACATTTTAATTCAGTCCCTGACAGCCAAAGGCAAATCCCTGTTGTGGCCTCGTTCTGGGCGTGTTTAATTACGGAGCAGCCCCGGATCCTTCAGCAGGTGCAGCAAAGCTCATCCATTCCTTTCCTGCTGCTGCCTCCCTGTCTTCCCTGCCTCCAGCAGGGTTATCCAAGGAGCTGGCAGCGTGCAGGGGACGTGTTTGTGGTGAAAATGAGGCACCAGAGTTCAACCATTGTTCTTCCAGCAGCTTTTAGGAAATGTGTCTCCAGCGGGTTCCTTCCCATGCCATGGCAGGGGATGTTTCCTGATGCTGGTCCAGAGAATTCTGGAGTGGTTTGGGTTGGGAGCTACCTGAAAGATCTCATCCCACCCCTGCCATGGGCAGGGACACCTCCCACTGTCCCAGGCTGCTCCAAGCCCTGTCCAACCTGGCCTGGGACACTCCCAGGGATGGGGCAGCCACAGCTTCTCTGGGAATTCCATCCCAGCCCCTCCCCACCCTCACAGGGAACAATTCCTCCCCAATATCCCATCCATCCCTGTCCTCTGGCAGTGGGAAGCCATTCCCTGTGTCCTGTCCCTCCATCCCTTGTCCCAAGTCCCTCTCCAGCTCTTGGAGCCCCTTCAGGCCCTGGCAGGGGCTCTGAGCTCTCCCTGGAGCCTTCTCCTCTCCAGGTGAGCACCCCCAGCTCTCCCAGCCTGGCTCCAGAGGGGCTCCAGCCCTGGGATCACCTTCCTGACCTCCTCAGCCAGGTGAAGATGCAGCCACTGCAATAAAACAGAACCAAGAGCATAAAAAACCTCTGCAACCCTTTTTTTTCCCTTGAAAAATGGTGTTTTTTCTGTCATAAAGAAGCAGAAAGTGACGCAGATCCAAATAAAATGAGAAAAATCCGTGGAAGGTCCCTGCCAAGGGCTCCCATCCATCCCAGCCGGGTCACAGTGAATTGCTGCTCCCTCTGTTCCACTCTGATTTTCCATCCATCTCCAGGAGCAGCCACAGCCTCGCAGATCCTCAGCGTGGGGGTGGCTGTTCCCTCCTCCCAGCATCCATCCCCAAGATCAATGGTTTCATGCCATAAAAAATGCAGAATTATCCTCGCACCAGGCGTTTTCCAGGGTGGCATCTTCATCTCCCGGTGATGGAAAATGTTCTCTGTGCAAAGGGCACCGTTCCCTTGGCAGGATTAATTTGGGGCCTGTTTGCTCTTCAATCTCCCCGTGGCTGCGGGGCCGGGGTGGCCTCGAGTGGCTGCCGAGCGTTAATGGAGTGGAAAAAGGGAATAAATGGGATTTTTCCATCTGCAGTCCACGACCTCTGCTCTATAAATACCAATTTATGGAGGGAAAAGTCAATAAAGGAGAAAACGCTTTTGACTTGGTTAGCTCTGGGAAGGCTCCGAGTGATTCAACATCCCGGGTGAGCAGGATCCGGCTTTTTAAATAGGGAAGGAGCTCCAGAGCTGGCTCGTGTTTCCGTATTTCCATGGAAAAGGGGCTTCCTGCAGGAAGTTTTCTTTGCTGGAGTCCATCCTTTTGCACAGCCCATCCTTAAGGGAAAACTGGGGGATTCCAGACCTTTATCTTTTGTAAAATGATGTGAAAATGAAAGTTTGAGCCTTTTCCTGCTTTGCTTCCCAAACTTCCTGACCTCTTTTGCTGGATGAAGAAGAGAGGAGCTGTCAGTCACTTCCAGGGAGGAGGATTTGGGTCGTTCCAGCCCCGTTGGAACAATTCCCAGTGGAAAAGTGTTTGATCCAAAGGAGCAAATGGAGACACCATGAGACCACAAGCAAAGCTGGGCCTTGGCAAGGATGGAGCAAGAAATCCCTGGCCTAGGCTTAGAGGAATCATGGAATGGTTTGGGTTGGACGGGACCTCGAAGACTGACTCGTTCCATGGGCAGGGACACCTTGTGATTCCCAGTGGATGCTTTATAGATTCCCTCCTTGTGCAAAGGTTTGGGGATTTATTTCCACCCCATAGGAGCAGCTGCTCCGTGGATTTGCACCCCCTGCAAGCCCCGGGCACTCAAATCCCACAGCAAAAAGCCTGGGAAGGGAGAGAGCTGAGACCTCCAGGTCAAATTCCAGCTGGGAAGAACAGGCAGTTTCCTAACTTTCAATGTCAGTAACTCCACAGCAGTTCCCCATCCCAGAAAAAAAGCAGCTTTTTCATTTTCCAGCCTCAGCTCTGATCCATTTTGTTCCCGATTTCCTCCGCAGTGACTCCTTTCCTCACTCTGCAGTGCCATAAAATCAACGCCCGCGTTCGGATCCGCTTTCACTTGTGGAAAACGTGGTGCCCTTGGTGCCGGGGATATTGGATGCATCCATAATTCCTGACAGTTTTTCTCTTCTCATTAAGTGGGAGAGGAAATTTAGAGCCAGGCTGGGATGGGAGCGGGGCCATAACTCAGAGCGGAGCGACGGCTCTGGGATTCACGGTGCTGATTGAGGGCTTTGGGGGATTTTATTCCATTCCAGAATTCCCCATTTTCACCAGGATACCTCAGTGGATGTCCCCAGACCTGGCTTTGCAGGCTGGGCTTCATTTGCATGAAATATGTGGCAAACACAAATCTTCCCGGGATTATCGTTTGCTTTAGGGAGGGAAAAATTACAAATTTGCCTTAAAATCTGTAATTTCAAAGGGTTCTTCCCGCTCCATGGGATCAGGAGTGGGATTTAATGAGGAGCGATGACAATTCAATGGCAGGAAGTGATGCTGAGGCTTGACATCCATTGAAATATTAGTTTAAAACTCTTTAAATCCTTAAAGGATTTGCTGTGGAATGTGGATTAGAACAATCCCATTATCCGGAGCGGTGTCTCCAGGCTCTCCCTGGAGTTCCTGGAGAGGCAGAGCCATCCCAGAGCATCCCACACAGAAGTCACTGGAACAGTGAGACAATCTCATTCCAGGCCATTTGGATAACGGGAGATGCCAGGATATTTCCAGACTTCACTTTTCCTTTCAGCACCTGCAGTTGTCCTTCCCAGGAAAAGGACCCCGGTGGCTGGAATCCCGAATTCCTGGGGTTGGGAAAGCCCTGGTGGCCATAACCACGCCCCAGCCTCCCTCACCCTGGCTGTTCTTCCCGGGATTGATCCCATTATCAGGGATTGGGTGGGATATCAAACAAGCAGGAGGCTCTGGGGATCCGTGGGTGCCACTGGGAAAGGGGGAACGGGGCAGGACCCAACTGAGGGCTCAGGGAAGGGCTCAGTGTTGGGAGAGCATCTCCAAGGACGGGATTTTTCGCTTCTCCTGACCTGGTGAAGCTGTTGATCCCGGGGATCCCTTTGGGATGCACCTCCAGGTGGATTTGGGAAGGAAAATCAATGTTGAGCTGCTTTGGAGGGCCTCTGTGTGAGGCCCAGCTGCTCTCAGTGCTGGGAGAGAACCTCCAAAGATTGGGTTTTCCACTTCTCCTGACTTGGTGAAGCTGTTGATCCCGGGGGATCCCTTTGGGATGCACCTCCAGGTGGATTTGGGAAGGAAAAATCAACATTGAGCTGCTTTAGGGTGGCCTCAAGGCCCAGGTGCTCCTGGGGTTTCTCCATCTCTAAAATTCAAATTAATAAATCTGGGGATTTGGGGGTTTCCCCTTTTCTTTCATCTCTCTGGGGGACACTTCCCTGATTCGCTTTTTCCCTGTGGAGTTTTTCCTTCATTTCCTGCAGAATCCTCTGGGCAAATCCTTTTGCCTTCCACCGTGGGACACAACACTCCGAAATTTGAGGGAGGCACAACCTTTTGTTTGTGTTCCCATTTATCTTTCTCTCAACATTCCCACTTTCCAGGCCATTTAAGGAATCGATTTGGACCCCAAGGAATGATTAATTGCATTTTTCAGCTCTAAAGCCTGGGCAGGAGATTCCAGCTGGTGGATGGTCCAGGTGGGACTGGGTTATTGCTCGACTTTCTGGTGCCAGAAAGGGTTCTGCAGGAAAAGGTCTTCAATTCCAGCCTCAAAACTGCCAGGGAAAGCCCTGAGGCTCCAGATGGGTTTGTCCTGCTCCATCCTGTGCTGCCCATGTCCAAAATCTGTGTCTGGATCTAAACTTTAGGGTGTCTTGGTGGGTGGGAGTGAATGGTCTTTAGGGCACCTCCCAACCCAAACCATTCCAGGATTCCAGGATTCTTGAGCCCCTCTGCTCTGGAGCCAGACTGGGAGAGCTGGGAATGTTCACCTGGAGAGGAGAAAGCTCCAGGGAGAGCTCAGAGCCCCTTCCAGGGCCTAAAGGGGCTCCAGAAGAGCTGGAGAGGGACTGGGGACAAGGAATGGAGGGACAGGACACAGGGAATGGCTTCCCAGTGCCAGAGGGCAGGGTTGGATGGGATATTGGGAAGAAATGAGGGTGGTGATGGGTTGGGATGGAATTCCCAGAGAAGCTGTGGATGCCCCTGGATCCCTGGCAGTGCTCAAGGCCAGGCTGGACGGGGCTTGGAGCAGCTTGGGACAGTGGGAGGTGTCCCTGCCCATGGCAGGGGTGGCACTGGATGGGGCTTTAAGGTCCTTCCCACCCAAACCATTCCAGGATTCCATGATCAGGGCTGACAGGGAATAAACCCGATTTCCAGGCATCAGTGGAGGGCCAGTACAGGAGATGCAGGTGGTGTTGGGGACACTCTGGTTGTCCCCGTGCCCTCCTCAGCCTCCACTCCTCAAGCAGCCGCTCCCCACGGCCTCACTGGTGTTCACAGCCACCACAGAGGGGAGGAAATCCAGGTGGAATCCAAGGAATCTGCTGGAAATCCTGAGCTGGTGGAAAAGCTTCCTCCGCCCCCCCCACCCCATCCTCCTGAAGATTTAAAGCAGAATTTTTAATTCCCTGGCAGCCAGCGGGAAAAAAGGGAATAACCTGTGCTTGCAGAAATGTCTGGATTTTAGCCAGAGCCTGGACCTGTGTCCCTGGCGATGTCCAACCAACCCACATCCCCCTGGCAGGATGAAGTGGGAAGTTTGAGCTGGATGAGGGCGTTAATGAGTCCAGCAAGGCTTTGGCTTGGGTAGGAGATCCCCCTGAGCTGGCACTGCTGGGGCACCTCCAGTGCTGGGGTCACTCCTGGGGTCACAACGAGAAGGACACTGAGGGGCTGGAGTGTCCAGGGCAGGGAACGGAGCTGGGAAGGGGCTGGAGAATCCTGAGGGAGCTGGGGGGGCTCAGCCTGGAGCAAAGGAGGCTCAGGGGGCCCTGCTGGCTCTGCACAGCTCCTGCCAGGAGGGGCAGCCAGGGGGGAAATTGGGATTTCTCCCAGGGAACAGGGACAGGAGGAGAGGGAACGGCCTCAGGCTGGGCCAGGGGAGGCTCAGGGTGGATATTGGGGAAATTCCTTCATGGAAAGGGGGATCCAGCCCCAGCACAGTGGGGGGATTGAGCAGCAGTTGGGTGATGCCCTGGGGGACACAGGTTCGGGGTGGCCTTGGCAGTGCTGGGGAATGGTTGGACTCGATCTTAGGGGACTTTTCCAACCTCAGTGGTCCTGTGACTCTCTGATTTCACTGGGAATTTCCCTCTCCCGTCTCCTGGCCAGGTCTGGAAGCTCAGGTGACCTGGAGCAGCCCCTGGGGAAGGGTTTGGTGTGACCAGGGCAGCTTTGTCCCCCGTGTCTTGCAGGTGCTGGGGCTGGTGATGGCCTGGCTGTACTGGCAGCTGCTCAACGAGATCTACTCCAGGCTGGACACCGTGGACTTCAGGATCCTGGAGATGCGGGATTTCAGCTTCGGGTCCCTGGATCTCAGCGGGGCTGGCTGGTGCTGGTGCCTGCCCAGGGAAGGGGGATACATCCCTGTGAACCCTGGGAATGAGGAGGAGGAGGAGGAGGAGGAAGGCACAGTCTGCCACAGCAAAGTGGGAGGAGGAGGAGGAGGAGGAGGACTGAGAGCTTGGAGTGAAGGAGGACGCAGAGTGTGGAAAAAATGGGATTTTTGTTCTCAGGTTTTGAAGGCTGGGAAAACTGTGAAGTAACACTGGAAGGTTCTGAAAACCTCAAGGAACTGCCTGGGCAGAGCTGCCCTGGGCCTTCAGCTCCCCTGGGCCTTCTGAAGTGCTTGTGCAGCTCTTTTTGGGGGGGTTTGGGGTTTTTTAACACAATAAATGTGAATTCTGTTGTGTTTTGTAACGTGGCTTCCGCTGGGTCGGGGAAGGAGGTGGCACAGCCCTCGCTGTGCTTTGGGATGTCTTTAGGGTGGTATTCCCGCTGATTTCCTGGAAAATCGTGGCTGTCTGATGGATCCCCGGGCCCCAGGAAGACATAACTAAAGGAAAAACTGGAGCAGCTTTCTCTGCAGAGCCTTCCCAAAGGGTTTTTCCAGGAATCAGATGGACGGAAACACGACTTCCCTCCCCTGGATCCCACTGGCTGTCAGGACAAGGGGAAAATCCCCCATTTCTGAAGGTTTCCAGCACTTCCCCAGCAGCTGGGGGTTCAGATTTTATTCCCAGACGAGGAGAAGGAGATCCCAGCAATTTTGAAAATGAGGATGGTTTTATTGGGATGTCCCTGGGATGGAGGAAATTCCCTCTGCTGGAGACCAACCTCTAAGGACCAGGTAAGGAGTTGCCTTTTCCAGTGTTTTGTTTGTAGCACAATTTGTTGATTAAGGTGGGAATTCCCTCCTGCATCACTTGGGATGTGGGAATTCCATAGCTGGGGGGTGTTGCTCCAACCCTGGACCAGAAGAACTGCAAAAATGGGTGCATTTTTATCCAAAAAATGTGTGTTTTTATCCAAAAAATGTGTGTTTTTATCCAAAAAATGTGTATTTTCATCTGAAAACCCCCAGTNTTTATCCAAAAAATGTGTGTTTTTATCCAAAAAATGTGTATTTTCATCTGAAAACCCCCAGTGAATCCCTCTGCTGAGGCCCCAGAGTTTCATCCATAACCTATGGATGGCAAAGCTCCCCCAGGAGCCAGAAGCCAAATCCAGGCAATACAGAGTGGAGCAGGGACCTGTTTTTTCTCCAGAATTGCCAAAATCCTGGGGGTTTTCTCTGCCATGTGGAGCAGGGCCGGGTCTGGACTCCAAGATGCTCAGTTTAGGGGAAATTTGGGAATGTAGGGTGGCTGTGGTTATCCCATCTCTCAAGCACGAGAAAACATCTCAGAAGTGAAAGGAAGAGGGGGAAAAAGTGAAAGGGAAAGGAGAAAAAGGGAAAGGACAAAAGTCTCCTTTTCCAAAGAGTGAAGGAAATCCTGGGTTTCTTTGTGGCACTTTTTATTAACCAGGGAATTCGGGAAGCTGGAAGTGGCTGTGTTCCCGTGGATGCCCAAGCGCTGGGATGCGACTGCCGGGCTCTGTCTCCCTCTCCCGACCATTCCCAGGCTTCGTTTTTAACTAAATCAGAACCAATTCCCAGCACAGGCCTGGAAAACCTCTTTGGAACTGGTTTTGTCCCACTGAAAACGGAGCTGTGGCGTCATTGGAAGATTTTAAAACATTTTGGCCAAAATTGTTTGTTTTTTTTTTTTTTTGCAGGTGGAGAAGGTAAAACCTGCAGGGAAATGGGATGAACTTGGATATTTAGGGAAAAACAGGATTGCTGCCTTTCCCTCATGTGCTCCAGGGATTTTGTTTTTCTTCCTTCTTCCCCCTCTCTCAGGGAGGTTTAATAAAACATTAAGGAATACGAGTTGATAAATTCGAAGAAATTTCCGGGTATTTGGAGGGAAAAAGTGAATTTCCTTTCTTCTCTCTTTATTTCCAGGACAAGCAGCCACCAACACCCGGATTCCAATTTCCTGGCTGCTGCTGGCCCCCAGCACAGGGTGGGAGCAGGTTCTCATCCCGGGATTTGTGCTGGTTTTGGCAGATGGGAGATGGGAAAAGTTGATTGTCCTTCAGCTTGGACCCAGTAATTCCCATGGACAATTAAATGCCTGGAAAATGGGAAAAGTGGATTCAAGCAGGAGCACAAAACCTCTTTTTGACAAAAACTATTCTCAAAATGCAAACATCAAAGCGGATTCCCAAATTCCCCCCAAATGGAGCATCTGGGAGTCGCTGCTGCCTTGCTCCAGACCTGCCCCTGCTCCACACGGAAGGGAAAATTCAATCAAATGGGACCTGGGAAGAAAACGGGAGCAGGGATAAAGCATCCAGCAGGTTCTGGGTGGATTCTGCCCAGACTCTGGGTCGTGCCATGGAATCATCTCCTGGAGCTGAGGGAAAAGCCCCAAGTGGGATGACTTTAAAGCTCAAAATCCCATTTCCCAGTCCTGTTTTTTTGCTGGGATGAAGAGCTGGGCGCTGTTTGATGTGGATTTATTGATGTCCCTGCTAAAAGGATGCAGGGAGGGGAGGAATCCAGGCATGAAATGGGAGCTCAGGGAGCGCAGTGGGAATGCTCCTGTGGCCCAGAGCTTCCCCTTCCTGGACCCAAATTTATGGATGTGAAAAGCAAAACACCGAATTGGGAAATAATTCCATGTGTAAACCCCCCCCCAGACCGGGTGTGATGTCCCAGGGATTTTTCCTGGCTCTCCAGGGGATTTTAGGAGCATCCCACTGCTGCTGATGTTCCTCTGCACTTCCCTGAGGAAATTCTCCCATTCCCTGAGATCAGGACCTGGCATTGCACAGAGCACAGAAATCAGAGCAGTTCCCCTCCAGAATCCCTTAAAAATGAGACAAAATTCCCAGGAAAAAAAGCCCCCTGTGTAGAAAGACCCAAACCCTGCGGGCTGGGCAGGCCCAAGGTGAATTTTCCAGGTGCCACTGGTGGGACAGGGAGAGCCCAGCGCTGTCCCTGGCCCCCAGAGCTCCCTGTGCATCCCGTGATGCTCTCGGCTCCCAGGGTCAATCGGCGCTGCCCAAAATCCATTTGGAGCCGGGAGCAGCGGGAGTTGATGGGATGGGAAGAGCAGCTTTGACTCCAGGCACTCCGGGCTCCCGCTCCCACCAGCGCCCCTGACTCCGCTGCGCAGCCCCATCCGGCTCCTGGACGGTTCTGGGGGAGCTCGAGGTGAGTTTTGAAGGGGAAAATTCATTTTTGTGGAGCTGGGAGCTGCCGGGGTTTGGTTGGGAAAGGTGGCAGCACTTTGCTTTCCCTCTCCTGATTCCTGGGGGAATTAGAGTTGGGGTTTTCCAACAGTTCTGCTCCGGGTCGTGCTGGTGTTTGTGTGCAGGGATTTAGGGGAGAAAAGCTTTATGTGTGAAATATTAGAGGGAAAATTCCCGGGCTCTCTGACCCTCACAAATCACCCGGAATCGCAGACATTTCATTTCTCAGTGGCTCTAACAAAGCCTGGCTTTACCCCATGGCTTCTTTGTGCTGCTCAGCTCTCCCCAGCCCAACTAGACCCAAAAAATTCCAATTTTCTCCCCATATTGTCCCAGCTGGAGGGTTGTGTATCCCTGTCCATCATCTGGGGACCCTGACCTGCTGCTGCAGGAATTTCCTGGGGGTTGTGGTGTTTCATCTTCTAGAAGGTCATTTTTAGAGCAAAAACATTAATGCCTGAAGCTGGGTGGGTGTTTTACTGCTTTTCCTGCCACCTCCATCTTCCTAAAATCCTCAGACTCAGCCCAATAACGTTTTCAGGAAGCCAAGGCTTGTGGCTGATGTTTGGCTTCTCCATCCAGAGGGG
Source organism: Climacteris rufus (assembly GCA_013398175.1). NCBI lineage: Eukaryota > Metazoa > Chordata > Aves > Passeriformes > Climacteridae > Climacteris > Climacteris rufus. The sequence goes on from VZRZ01004898.1 coordinate 37,668, forward strand.
GCCCCTAAAATAAATCAGTTCCTGCCAAAAGTGTGGGATTGATGCGGCCAGGAAAAAAAAAATCCCAAACCTGTGAAACCAAGAGGTGCCTTTAAATATCAACTGGGATCAGGCTGGAGCTGGACTGGGATGAAATGGTCTTTGCCTGAGGGAAAAGGGGTCAATGAGAGCCCCCGACAGAGCCCCCCCGGCCAGCCCGAGGGCCTCCTGGAGCTTCAGGTGCACGCCCCGTTTATATTTTTGCAGCTCTTTGGCTTGAGTTGAGGTTTTTCTTCCCTGCCAGAGATGGATAATGGTGCGGGATTGCCCTGGATGCGAGCGGCCGGAACGGGGGACACGGAGAGGCTGGTTCTGATCGCTCTCAAAGTGACTTTGGGAGGCATCGACCGGGCTGCCGTCAATAGTAACCGTTCTCCCCTGCAAGTCAAGTGTGAAAGGCAATCACTGGAGGTCAGATAATTAGGGGGATTAATTAACATCCATGACAAAAAGCCAAAGAAACGCCCGTGGGGGATAAAGCAGCAGGTTTGAAGGAAGGATCTGGAAGCGGCAGCGTGTGCAGGGTGTGAAATGCGAGCTCAGGAGATGGGGAAAACCAAACCTCCGCTCCTGCAAAAGCGCTTTTGGCTGTGCAGGGCCCCCCAGAAATGAAGGGCGCTCACTGCCGGCAGCACCCCCGGTAACCGAGCTCGTGTCAGCGAAGTCTGGAATGTTCTCAGCCAGCCCTTCCTCCGAGCAGCAGGAATCGGAGGCCGGGGATGCACCCGCGGTGAAATCCGCCCGGGATTTGCGGAAGGCGGGGAGAGCGGCGGTGCCCGGGCAGGGCCGAGCCGGGAGCTGCCGGAGGGTCCCCGCTGCATCCCCCGGGAAGCTCCCGGCTCTCCGGGCTGGGAACGCCCGCTGAAGGGTTCCCGCAGCGGGCAGCGCCTCTCAGGGGTGCGGCCGCTCCTTCCCCAGCCCAAAATCTCTTCCTTTTCTCCCCGCCGCGGGCGCAGCTCCCCCCGAGCAGCGGGATCATGCTGGAGGATGAGGATGGGATGAGCGAGCGGGGGCTCAGCAGCTCCAGGAGGAGATACGACGATGAGGAAGGTGAGTGAAATCCTGGGAATTCCGCCCTGCCGGCGGATCCATCCAACCTCCCGGCTCATCCCGGGCTCCTGGGAGGGCAAACACCTCCCTGCCTTTTCAAACTGGAATTTTTCCACCTGGAAAGTGAATTCTTTTTAACTGGACGTTTTCTACCTGAGAAGTGAATCCTTTTTTAAACTGGGAGTGAGAGATCCCAGATCTGCCCTCTAAATCTCTACTCCTCCCTCCAGATTATCACTCCATCTACGGGGTTTTTTTTTGTTTGTTTGTTTGTTTTTTTGTTTTTTTACCTGCAAGTTTTCTAACTGGAAAGTGAATCCTCTTTAACTGGGACTGAGAAATCCCAGATCTCCTCTCTAAATCTCTCCTCCTCCCTCCAGATCCCCGCTCCACCTACATCTTCTTTTTTTTACCTACAAGTTTTCTACCTGAAAAGTGAATTATTTTTTTTTTTTTAACTGGGAGCGAGAAATCCCAGATCCGCCCCCCGAAATCCTTCCCCTCCCTCCAGATTCCTGCTCCGTCTATATCTTCTTTTTTCATTTGCAAGTTTTCTATCTGGAAAGTGATTTTTTTTTTCCTGCAAGTTTTCTATCTGGAAAGTGAATTTTTTTTTCTTTAACTGGGAGCGAGAAATCCCGAAATCCTTCCCCTCCCTCCGGATTCCCGCTCCGTCTACATCTCTTTTACCTGGAAGTTTCCTAAGTGGAAAGTGAATTATTTTTAACTGGGAGCGAGAAATCCCAGATCCACCTCCGAAATCCTCCCTCTCCCCCCAGATTACCACTCCATCTACATCTTTTTTTTACCTACAAGTTTTCTATCTGGAAAGTGACTTTTTTTTTACCCGGAAGTTTTCTACCTGAAAAGTGAATTTATTTATTTTTTTTTTAACTGGGAGCGAGAAATCCCAGATCCGCCCCCCGAAATCCTTCCCCTCCCTCCAGATTCC